>CAJNJA010060919.1:0-53211 GCA_905231915.1 Symbiodinium necroappetens
TGAGGCCCCCTAAGAGACGAGTGGAGGGAGAGGAAGAAGAAGAGCAAGGCAGGACGGCCTCAACCCCACTTGAACCGCTCACGGCCTTGAGCCAAAAACTCTCTCTCTCTCGCTTTCATCTGGCGAGTGTCTCCTGGGGTGCGATCAATCGGACGGCCTGCCTTCCCTGTAGCGAGGAAGGCTGCGTCGATGTCGAACACCATCTGTCGGAATGCCTAATCACTCAGCATCGCGAACTGAATGCTAGAGCACTGTCTATCTCATAGATCGTACCTTGTCCAGGCGTCTCTTGCTGCTCTGTCTTTCGAACCGCAAGTTTCACGAACAAGCCTCGAATCTTCCTGCTCCGCTCTGGTCATACACGGGAGATTCAAGACACCCCGCTCTCCAGCTGCTTGCACTCTCAGCACCGTGCTGCATCGTCTCTGGGGCAGCCATGCCTAGGCACCGAGGTGCGACTCGGGCGCAAGGCCCGCAAGGCTTGAGCTTCACAGAGTTCCCAACCTGTCAAAGTGTTCCCGGAGCTTGGCTGCCACGAAGGTGGAACACATGTCGCCACCTGAGGAACTCCAGGTCCATCACAGAGCCTTCAGACTTCACTGCTGATCTTTACTCTCGGCTTGCTGCCGTGGCCATCCAAGACCTCGGCGTCAAAGTTTGCTCCGAATCAGAAGAGCTCTTCCTCCAACTCCTCCAACCCTAGCCCATCTTCTGTCCCAAGTCAAAACAGAGGTCACGGCGGCGAAGAAGCCCCACTCGGGCTGCGTGATCACGACATGAGAGTCCTCACAGGTGCCACTAACTTCAAAAGTCCTGCGAGACATCTCATTCGCAGGATATGAGTATCCTCCATGTTGCTGCGCCATCCATTCATCTCGCAAGTGGCGACGCAGAACCCTTTGGACCACCGCTCTTCGACCTTTCAGCTTCTGTCGTCAACAGACCCATTGCATTATTTCGCACCGACAGGTGCTGAGCTGCCGTCTGCGGTGGACTCCACCGCCATGGGTAGCATCGCCTGGGTCAACATGGGGGATGCCTCTGCTAAGCTTCATGGCTTGTGCCATGCCAAAAAATACCTCACCACGGCTAAGGAACCGGCCCCCATTTTGGTGAAGCCGCGAGCCTCCCAAAATTTTCCAGAAACTATCAGAAACTCTCGCGCCAGAGCCTTTGCACAACCACAACATGCAAAGGAACCTGGCAGCGCGGCCGGCGTGAACGGCGTGATCAAACTCCCGTCATCAATGCCCACCTACACCTTTTTTTGTTTCCGCTGTCTCTGACGGTGTCAGCAAGCTTGCTCTTTGTGAGTTTGGCTGACGAGAAGATGGCCAGCCACAGCATTGACTTGCCCCGTTTGCAGACATGCTGAAGTTGGCTTAGAGCTTATGTGTAAACCAAAATAAGGATGAATCTTCGGTTTAAACCCATGCATCATGATGCTCCCCCATTTGAGCCAAACCTTTTCATCAAAGGATTCCGCATCAGGCCATGCAACACTCCACATTCACACGTTAAGCAACGTAAGATTCTCGGCACCTTGCCTCTGCTCTTGTTCACTACTGCTGCAGCCACGACCGACATGAGTGGATCCTGTCAAACTCAGCCAGCAGACCTACGCTCGAACAAAACCCATGCCATTGCAGGACTCCAAAGAAACACATGCCAGTGAGTCATTGCGGGCACTGGCCCCTGCAAAACCCCAGACCTGGTGCGCAGTCTCCGCTCGCACTCGCGAAAGGTGGGAGCAAATCCCCCCATCAGGCAGACAGCTCAACAACTGAAGATAGGACCATGCGGGACAGACAGCGAGGAGGCAACCTCGGCAAAAGGAGGGATGCAGGCAGCTGCACACAGTCGATATCTACCGAATGATGAACTTTCAGATTCTGTCGGGACTGCAAATCATTTCTCAGCCACTGGCTCCTCCGTCCTGTATTTTGCCTTCTCTGCCGTCACCTCTCCATCCCGCAACATCCAGATACAGTAGCCGGTCGCTTTTCAGTCCATCAGGGGCCTGCATGATCCTGGCAACGACAGGCTGCTGGCCTGAGACGGAGGCGGCTCAGAGTGCGAGAGGTTCACAGGCATTAGGGCTGAGTGGAAGGAGCCACGTCTGAACTCGTGTTCCCCTGGATTGCACACGACTTTGCACGACTGACGGTGCACAAGCCTTGAGCCAAAGTCAGGCCGAGTCGATCTTCCGGTGGGTGCAGCGTCGATCTGTGCTAATTACCATGAGATTCCTAGAGAGTTCGCACCGGCCAGGTCGAGAAATCGTGTCGGGTCAACAAGACTTTCGAGCCGCGAAACCGGCCGGCCCAGGTCCTATGGCCCTTCTGTCGCTCTTTGAAAACCTGGAACGCACACTCCAGTGACTCTAGTACTAGAAGCTCTCATCTTCCAACCGAAAAATCTCTCCCCACGTTGTGCGACTTCTTAGGGGCTGCTGAAAGACATTGACATCCGATAAAAACCTTCGAAAGCTCAATATTCCGTGGCAGGTGTGTCTGTGTGAGTCTTCATGCTGTTGTGGTACTTTCCAAATAAGTTCCGGATGTTGACGTCTGGCAAAACTATTTCGACAACGAATTCGAAAATGCTCTTCTACGTCTCTCTCGCACTGTGCGGGGCTTGGATCAAAGATCTTGGCTGTTGTCGCGCGTGCTCTGGCCTCTGCCTGGGAGGAGCCTCTAAGGAATCAAGGGAGAGTCAGGCGCTCGCGGTAAGCGTGTCTTCCTGAGCATCCTGCCCGGCGACACTGGAATCCTTCCCATTTGGTAGGCGAGCTCCGCCAAGTGCTCCGCAGGAACGGATCTTAGTCTTCCCTGCACACAGGGATCGAACATGAGAAGCTATTGCCCTCTTATCGTCCCCTAATACAATGATACTATAACTGTCAAACATACGTCAAGACCATATTGTAATTATCAAGGCCCCTACATCGCTTCATACACAGCAGATCCCAAGGCTTGCCGAGCCTCCTCGCCGTCGCTCTGCGCTACCTGGCAGATGGATGTCACGGACCACCACACCACTTGGGGACACACTGGGATCTGTGACGTGCCAGCAGTGCTTCTTGCAACGCTTGATTGAGATCCTCCAGAACGTTCGGGAGGATCTGCAGTCCATCATCATCCTTAGAGGCTTTCGTAACCCAGCTCTGCAGCTAGAAAGGAGACTGAAACGGATCGTGACCCAGAGCCTGGGAAGCTGGCTGAAAGGTTTGCGATCATCATGACCGCTTTAGCGATGTCGTGGGCCTGCAGCATCTGCCATGGCACTGACGGTTGAGACAGCTCTAGATTCTGGACGGTGACCTTGCACGCCTCGCGAATGACTTCTTCACCTCGCAATGAGATTAGGTGTGTAGGTGACGTTTACACCATGTGGAGCTGCTTGCTGAAACTCTCATGGCTTTATGAGCTTGCTGCGATCATGTGCACTGGGTGAAGGCGCCGGCATGGAAACCTTCGCTGGCAGCAACGATGCAGTCTCGGACACTTAGAGGAAGCGCATATGAGTCTGCGGCTGGCCCGGTAGCGAGAAGATGCTGCAATGGGGCTTGATGCGGAGGCTGCTGCAGGTTGTGCGGCATCTGCTTGAACCTCTGACAGTCAAAGGACAGCAGACAAAAGCAAGCTATCGAATCTGGATCGCTTGTCTGCAATTACGGCAAGACTGAGTCAGCGACTGCGCAGTGCCTCGTCAATGTCACACTATGCATACAAGGTCTCAGAAAGCGGCCAGAACCCTCCAGGAAACTAATCCAAACACACCCTGCCTTGTGGTCGGTGGGCGACCTCGTCTTGGATGGGATGCTGCCGGCGCGAATTAGGACAGGAGGCCTACCAGACGCCACTCAGTTCCAGGCCGGATAGCCCTCCTGCTGAAGACGTCGGTCCCTTGGGTCCCTTGGGTCCCTCGGGTCCCTTGGGTCCCTCGGGTCCCTTGCGCACTCGCATGCTGCGTCGAAAGAGTGTGCTGACATCCCAGTCACTCCCTTCGAATGCCACGCAGATCTGCCTCATCTGGTTGTATGGAGGGAAGGAACCTGCAGCCGCCGAAACACCTGAGACACTGGGGAAGCTCCAACTTGCCAAAGGCCGACCGGTTCAGGGTGCAGGGTGGAAGGTTTGGGGCTTAAACTTCCATGATCCGTGAACCCTCTGACCTTGTGAAGGCAGCACACCCCCGTCTCTTATCTGGGAGACATGGGCATGCCCATCGTTTCGTGTGACTTCACCCGAACTGGTATCGCGCATCCGGAACAGTTGCACAGGCTCTGCTTTGCCGTGGAGCGGATCAAAACACATCACATGACTAGCACATTCTGGGTCTGGGCCCTCTTGCCGCCGTAACCCGGATGACAAGCTCCAGCAGAACAGGATCCTCGATAAGTTGGGTGAATGCAAACGTGCGATTGTCACAGAGTCAGGGGTGCCGCGTCCCGTCCTTGGCCCTCATGCCGTTCGTGCCGCGTGTCCCGCGTATCTTGGCCGGACTTCGAAGGAGGCGGCGGTGGCGGTGGAACGTTCAGCTGAAAATTGGGCGACCTTGCTGGGAGATGTCAACACAAGAACCCTTTCACTTAGGAGAAACTAAGCAGTTGCCAGGGCCCATGCGCATTTGAGCCTGCAATCCAGGCAAGCAAAGGATCAAGCCAGGCTGTGGAGCTTTCAGTCTGAATAGCCTCGTGCAAGGTGAGGGTCGCCTGCCACGGGTCAGGACAAACACAGGAGGGTAGAGCTTGGATATTTCACTCAAGGACTAGCAAACGTGTAGATGGACTCCCACACGACTAGGCCCACAGACCGTGCCTCCCGTATTTTCTCGGCGTGGTCGCCGATTTTGACGACTGCCTTAACAGAACGCATCCTGGATGCATGCCGTATCATGCCGTGCAAGCTGACAGCTGTCAAGCAAGGAGCCACCACTCTCCGTTCTGTCCATCCTCTCGAAGTCTGCGCTTTGACCTGGCAATCTCTGGGGACTCTGGGGCTTCCACAAATGGGAAGCATGGGCACAAGCATGACAGTAGGTTGGCACAGCGGCGCATGATGGATTGATCTATTGAGCGTGAGGAGGTCTGCACAGAATGGATGATATGCGCCCTCGGCCTGTAGAAAGACTTGGCCCCTTACCATCTCCATAGTTCCGTCTCTCGCGATCATCCAAGTCTCAACAAGGGGCAGCACTCAGCCGAGCATTCATCCAACAAGAGCTGCACACAGAGCCTCTCTGAGATGCTGTGCTTCTGCCTCAGAACGTGAATGCTCGACAGCATTGCTTTTCACAAAGCTCCCTCCTCTCGCACTCAAGACTTTTGGCGGAGGCTTCTAGCTCAGCTGAGCTTGGACCATCTGAGGGGCAGGGGGCCACGAGTTTGTGAGCACTGGGGACATGGCCCATCAACTCGTCCTCGCCTGCAAAAGACGAGATCCAGATCTGGTCGAGGAACCGTCGAAGAAAATGTTCGGCCTCGTCTCTGCCGATTTCGGCCTCGAGGTCCGGTTGCAAACCCAGATTTGCACCACGGACTTGACCGCATCCCCGCGCTGCATGCGCAGACGCCGCCCGCCTTTGCCACGAGCTTTCGAGCCGCCTGCAGCTTGGAACGAAATATCTTTTCTTGGTGATTCTTGGCTGGAGCTGGACATAGCTGGACTTGAGGCACTCATCCTTAACCATGAATCGTACGAACCAAAAGGCGTGGTGGTGAGCCTCCGCTTCCTCCACCTCGTTCGGAGACATTGTCAAAGGCCATCGGCTGCACGAGCACCTGAGCCAAGCAAGGCAGTGCAGGCTCTTAGGATGCTAGAGGGTATCCGGGTGCATGGCCATGACCGCGGTGGCTTTGGCTCAAGGCTGCATAGGCCCAACCCGGACACCATGGCGAGGCCATCGATACTATACCCTTCTGGATACACGTTGTCACGTTGTAGACTTGGCTTAGGTGATTAAGTCCATTATGGGCGGCAGTCTGCAGCGGACGAAGCAAGACACGTTAACATCGCAGCGCACTCCTGCCGTTGAGCCAGTGATAGCTAGTGTGTACTGCATGGTTGGCTTGCCCTGTTCAGCCTCAACATGGACCATGAAGTGCGCAATGAAACTGGCTGGTCAGTTGGCCATAGAGTCACGAAAAGCCCGCGAATACTCATCCAGCTCGGCCTGGCACGACTCTGCACAGATGCCCCTGAATGTGCTCGTTGCAGTCGTTGCATCTCACCTTCGCAAATATGCACATCTCTATGCCGTCCGCGTTGAGAATCTTGTCCTGTGGAAGCACCCAACCGGCTGTGAAAGCCAACAAAGCCCACCCCAAGATATGCATGTGTGACAGATATAGGTGTATCTACATACACACATAAGGTAGTCATGTACTCAGAATGTCTTGCTCGAGTTTTGCCGAGTCCTGGTCACCAGGATCCAACATGCCGAAGCCCGTCTGCAAAGCCTGAACATGGTCCCCATATCTTGCCGGCACACAAGCACAGCTGAATTGGCACTGGAAGGTCGAGCAGAACGGATTTTGATCCAGCAGACACTTCAGAGGTGCAGAAACCTGACAGGCATGTCTTACGCTCGTCGAGGGCATCGTCTGAGCCCTGCGTGACTTACTTTTAAAAAGATGGTGAACCAATCCTGCTGCCTGCAGCAGGTGGCAAACGCCGGTTTGTCAGGTTGGGTCCACTGCTCGTTTTCGGCTTTCCACATCAGAACTCCTGAATTGCAATTGGCTAAAACTCTGTTCACAAGCCGGGCTGAAGTAGACTCGGTCCTCTCGACGATGGCTTCTTTGGAGGTTCTTTGCTTCAGCACGCCATTTGTCTGCGGCCTTCAAGTCAACACATGCATGATGCTGAGACAGCCATCGCGACCTGCCTTGAACACACCTTCTGGCAGGGAATTGATAAACCTCCGTGCAGATAGTGTCTAGTGTCAGGATGAGCAGGATGCAACCCTGCAGGCCACCTGCGGAAAATCCGCGTTGCTTCTTCCTTTGTGAGCTTTGCGTTGGGTGTAGGAGGTGATGGCAGCCTGCCCCATGTCCAGTTTGGATGCACCTGGTTTCGCAGAAAGGGCAACATGTGGCACATTGGAATGGGCCCCGCATCGGCCTTGCTGTGGAATCTGACAACCTCCGCTACGGCGGACCAGGAGCCACTCCGCGGCGTTATCAAACCGCTTGCAATGGCCAGGGTCTCAGCTAGCTTCCAAGGCCAGGCGAGGCTTCCAGAAGCACCCTCAAAAAACAGAGTGCAAACTGAGACACATTCCCTAGGTTCACGGCCTGCCAGACAAGTGCAGCCATGCTCAAATGCAAGGAGGCACAACCAAACACGCAGGCAAAATAAATCATCGGCGTCCTGGTGCCACCAGCCAGAAGGAATCAGCAGCAAGTCTCCGGCTTCCAGCTTTGTTTCCCACAGCGGCACACCCTGCCAACATGCTATGGGCAGCATGTGTTTCTCGGTTGTATGCCAATGCATGCCACAGATGCAACAACCGACACAAATTCACAGTCATGGACAACTAGGACCACCAGGACTCCATTGCAAACCGTCTTTCGTAGACTGTCGCTCTCTCATCAGAAACCAGTTGAACATCGTGCTCGACGACTGATGCCAGGCGAAGCCATTTTGCACCCCACGAAACTTTCCAATGCAACGCCCCCACACTGACCGGAGCATGCATGCAGCTGCCGTTTCACGCAGAACATCGCACATGGGTAATGGCCTGCGGTGCGCCCTCGAACAGGTCGACTGCGGCTTCGTAGTTCACACACTCCATCGCAGAGCCACAAGATCGAACTGCCACCTTGAGCTTCTCATCGTGGCCCTGAGGTCCGTGTGCAATCAGGCACATTTGTCTGGGCAGTACTTACGGATATCCTTATGACAGCTTCCTGCATCTGAATCGCTCCTGGTGGTATCAGTCGCACAAACTTCTCTCCACGAAGGACCAAATTCGTGCCGGTCCAGTTGTACAAGTCAACATGAAGCTTTGACCTGTGCAGTGCCACGGTCAGTGATCTCAGAGGGATGGTTTACAATGTGGGCATTGCCTGTACATATAAATGCCGTGGCACCCCGAGAGGCAGAAGACGAAGGACATGCTGGGAATTCATCTTATGGCCTTTTGTGGCTTATTTCCGCTTTATGCTTGCCGATTGAGCGTCCCTAAACATTTATGAACGCGCTGCCCCGGCCTCGAGACTTCAGTCAAAACCAGCCTCAAAAACCCACCAAGCCACACCAAAAACAAGACTAATTAGCGAGTCGGCTGCCTCCCCGGAACAGGCTAGGACAAGCGCAAGCAACACTGAAAATGCACACGCCGCGAAGGCAAGAATGGCCTGTTCAAAACGAAGCCTGCTTCCATGTTAAACTGCAAACTCAAGCACGAGTGTGGATCTATGTGGACCTGGAGTAGCGTCCTCCCCAGAGAAGGGTCGCATTGTGCGGCACGAGCTTTGCCTTCGGCTCAACTAAAATAGCCCACAACCAGGATCCGAGGAGCTAAACGCTGCACTCTCCAGTCCAGGCACCGGCATCAAAGCAAACTGGTCCTCGTTTTGGAGCACCAAAGGCATTGGAGGGCACTCGCCGATGAGCTCAGGGTGTCTGTGGAGAAAGTAGGAATCTTGTATGTAAGACCATGCATCCTCCGGACAGTCTCAGATTCCACGGACATGTCAGGCCAATGAAGGAATTGATCACGAGCTGATGAATTGCCAACCTGGCTGTTCGTGTTGATGTGGCGCAAAAACGTCTCAAGCTTGGCGGACCTCAACTGCTCTACTCCAAAATAAGAGCAGTAATATGATAATAACAGTAATAGACAAGCATACTAAAAGGAAAAAATACATGAAAAACTACTAAGAACACTTGTCACAATCACAACAATAATAATCATAATCACAAAAACAATGCGAAGAAAAAGGATAACACTAATCGATATATGAAGAACAAGAAGAAGGAGAAGGAGACTGAGGGGGCGGCATGACCCGCTCCTCTTTGTTCCCGAAGCCCACGAAGACGACGCGCTCTTTGCCGAAGGGTCGCATCAGAGCCTCCGACCGAATTTTTCACCGCTTCTTAAGCGCTCCAGTGAGGAAGTTAGAGCAAGTTGTAGGTATACTCTTATATAGTGTACTATGGTGTAGTATATAGCGTAGTATATAGTATCATATAGTACAGTACACTGTATAAAGTCTAGTATATTGTTAGAGTTTTATACAGTATCTTACACTGGACTATATTATATAACGCAGCCGCCTTCTCAACCCATCCGTCTTCCAAGCAGCTCGCGTTCTTGTATGCCCCTTGCCAGACGATGGGGATCTGGCCCTGCGTGGCAGATCATGTCAGGCTTCTTTGAATCCTGACTTTGACACCGGCTGCAGTCTGGTTCGGATCCTCATACTCCTCACGATAGGCTGCAAGAGTCAAGTTCTCAATCTTTGGCACTTCGCGAGGGCGTGTCCATGCAGAGACCTGCAGGGAGGAGACCCCTGTGCGACCCGGTAGCTGTAGCTCTTGGAAACATCTGAAACACTCGTGCGTCCTGCATGTCAGCAATACCACTCTTCACAGGATCCACGACGTGCTTGAAGTGAAGCCAATGCCTGAGAGGGAGCGATGGCAAAGGCCTCGCAACCTCGCATGCTATGGTGACTTTGTCTTATTGACACATGCCGACCAACCGTCTTGCAAGTGAGGCATGAAGCCGACAAGCCAGAAGCTGTGTATGTACAGGGCTTGGGCTTTCACATGCATAATCTGGCCGAGCCATTGCAGGCCTCCTGTGCTCCTTCCCGCTTCAAAAGGGCGAAAGATTCGAGCTCTACAGCGGCAACCGTGGTTCGAACGTCGCGGCTTCGTTTGCAGCCAGCTTTTGGATGACGTACACATGACCGCTTTGAAGCTCTTCCGGACGTGAACACCAAACCACGACTTGCTCAGCCACCTCTTGCAGGCTTGGCCAGGTGCTGTGATCAGCATCTGGCATGGCACTTCGGTTCTGCACGGTGTCAAGGATCTGGGGGGCCAAACCTATTGTTTTCGCATCCGCTGGTAACCCGGATGTTTCGTCTAGAGAGCGAACCAGATGATGGACGGCGACTTTTGCAGCCCCGTACGGCAAGCTCCAGGGAGTCGGCGATAAAGCCGCTGCAGCTCCCGGCAAAACAACGAGGCCTCCCCTGCGCAGCGTATGACAAGCCACATGTGCCGCTGCTACAGACGAGAAGAGCGAGGATTCCACCATAGCTTTGGTGGTGCTAAGAACACCCGCCTCTGCTGCAGTGCCCATTGCAAAGCCTCCAGCAACATTGACGACAGCATCCAAGTGACCTGCTGTGCCGAGCTTCTCATCTCGCCTCAACGCTGAAATTAAAAACTGACCTTGCTCCTCATGTCGGACTTTCCCGATGTCAATAGGTATCATCGCTGACGCGGGCATCGCAGGCCCAGCCAAATTGACATCGGCTCCAAAGGTCAGCCAGTTGCGCTGCACGAAGGTGTCACAAAGCTTCCGCCCAAGCTGTCCTCCTGCGCCAAGCACGAGGACCCTCTTCGCCATGTCAGCTTTGCCAAAGCACTGCTGCGGTTCTATGTTGGGGCACTTAAGCCTCAAAGCAACACAAAAAAAAACCCACTGGCATCTCCCTTCCAAAGGATCCCCCGCAGAGGTTCAGCAACCTGCGACCTGCAATGCAACTCCATGCACTATCAAGCTCTGCAAGGTAAGCAAGACGCAGGCCTTCAAGCACTGAGGCTTGCGCTCCAGGAGATCTGCATCGAAGGAAGGCGACGCAGATGCTTTGCTCTCCGGTGCCGTTCCCCAGAACCAGCTCCTCACAGCCTGCTCGTTGACGAAAACCCAGGAAATTGCAGGAACCAAGGCGACAAGCCATGCGCCCGACAAGCAGTCCATGCTGTTCCCGATGCATCTCTAGACTCTAGACCGTAAGTCTACATCAGAGAGCCCGGCCCTGTGTTTAAGAACGAATCGCGACTCCTCTCCACCTAAGGTCCTAAGCATCTCCCAACCAGTTGTTCGTCTGCTGACGCTGACGACATCTCTATCTCCTCTTCAGAAACCGAGCCACCGGCCTTTCCATGTAACTTCTGTACACTACAAGTGAAGCCAGGCAACAGGAAGCCAGCACGCCCATACAAGGCTCCAGCAGCAGCGCCGCATTCACAGCAGCAGTTTCTCTGCCCTCATGCTTGGGCTATAGACTCTGGGCATTGCAGAGAGTTGCAAGCCTTGAGCCCAAGCAGCTTCCAAGAACCGCGGAGCACAGGAAAATCCCAGGAAGGGATCGCGTTGCAGGCGCCTGGACGGTCATCTCCGGCATGTCCTTCTCGAAGGGCCCCGCCTCAGCAGAGGGCTGAGAGCGCTCTCAGCCGTGGCCGCGAGGTTTCGAGGTCCGGGCGAAGATGGAGCTGGAGATGGGCAGCAGCCGCAGGCGCGGAAGCTCGCAGCCTGCGAACCTGAGCACAAAAGATCACATTTCGCGCTGCTCCCCTGCGAGCCCTTGCCAGCTCCGTTTCACCAAAAACACACCAGGGCCGCCACTCCTTCAGAGTCGAGGCATAGGCCTGTCTCATAATCCCTTGCAATAAGCAGCCAGTCTTTTCGCGCTTCATCCCCTCATCCAGGATCTTTTTGGAGTGAGATTCTTGTTTTCGTCGAGGCTGGCTTTGGCAACTACCTGTCTCGAGGTGAGGCTGTCTTAGCCTGAGCAGCATGTTGCGTCGAGCTGCAGGAAAGTGTGTGGTGCTGTCGCAGAACCGCGTGAAAATGAAGATTGGCAGCAGAGGGCGGATTACGGGCTCCTGTCCGAAGATGTATCTCCGTCGCTGCTGCTGGCGGTTGATTGCCGCCTCAAAGCTTGTGTTGCTTCCGTGTAAGTCGAGACATGTGGTTGGGTGGCCCCCGTCAGCTGGGAGGCTGCGTGGGACGTCTGCCACGAAACCTGCAAAACTTCTGGCATTGCCTTCCTCGGCTTGCTAATCCAATGCCCGCGGGCATACCCAGTTTTTTCATCAGCACTCGAGACCAAGCGTCTCCAGGCTATGTGATCTTTTCTGATGAGAGCTCTAGCAACATCGGCACCATGTACTTCGGAGTGAAGCTTCGTGCGCCCGTTCGAGCTGTGCTTTTTGAAATCATCCATCCATTTGAGAATTTCTTGAATGCGACCTGGCAAATGAGATTCCACCTCTGCAGTGCTTCGAGCTGCTGCGACGGGACTGTCACTCTGAGTGTTTACAACGAGGATCTTCCAGTCGGCTTGGCCTTCATCAATGAGACACACTGCTCCAAGCGGCCTGCAAATGATCACATCCCCAACACCGGAAGGTGTCGGGCTGACATCAACCACATCCAAGGGGTCATCATCGCCAGGAGCATCGTGAAGTTCGTCGTGTTCGGTTGGATCACGGTATGTTTGTGGGAAGCATCCGTAGTTGAAAGGAACCGGTCTCCCGAAGGCTCGCAGCCTCCTAGATCCTTCTGTGTCCTCACAAAGAATGTTGTTCTCGAGGGTGGTCTGGAGCCTTGCAATCAACAAGCATCTTGGCTAGCTAAGAAGACTCACAACATGCACTCATGGCAAAAGCTGCAGCTTAGATGCTCGAACTTCTGCAAGGAACCCTGCGGCATCTCGTTGACGTACCGAAAGAGTCCTGTGTCCTCGAGAAGGGTGGACAGCAAATTACACAAAAGGAAAATCGCAGCGAAGTGGACAGGGTTTTCGAATCCGGCCTCATCCAACCAATCTTGCACAAACAGCTCGGTTTCATGCCAGTAAGACGTGGTCGTGTGAGGGGCGTCCCAGATCGGAACATTCTCTTGTTCTGAGGACTGCCCATCGGTGTGGCCGCTCTCCCACTGTCTCGCGGAACAGCGCCGGAGAACACCACTGGGGTTCCTGATCAATTTCGATTTGCCGAGCTTTCGCTCCATCCGCTCAGCCCGAGCCCTTGCAACTGTTTGCAGCAAGGATCTCGCCGCCACTGACACCATGGTCACACCGATCAAACAACCCAAGGATCCGAAGACGGAGCAGGAGAAGCTCTTCGGATAGTCCTGGTTGGAGCCAGCATTCGAAACTACACCTGCCAGCAGAATCTGCGTAGCGTCTCGATGAGGCGGCACAGACCCTGCGGAGAATCCCAGGCTGCCTGGAAACACCAAAAGCAAGGGAACAAGTGCCATAACAGCAGCGCACACCGTCCATGCGCCGCCACGACTAGTCACATATGCAGATGATTCTCGATCAAGCATCTGAGAAGCAGTGTTGGGTTCAGCAGTGCGAACCAAGCCAGCGGTTAGCATGCGAAGGAAAAGGATTGGAGGGTAGAGACAAAGGACGATGGCTGAGATGGGCAGCACGTAAGCGTGCAAGCTCGCGGCAAGATCGTGCCCCAGCAGAACCAGCTCCATCACCAGAACTACCAGGGCAACCGGCCGCGTCCAGAGCTCAGCTCAAGAGAACAAGAAAAGCGTTGTCATCACTCGCATCTACATCAAAATGAAATCTTGGCGACCTCGAGCCATCAAGCGGCAGTACAGAAATCCAGGTACAGTCATTCTCGCTTCCCTCCATGTGCAAAGCAGAGACAAGCGACAACTCGAACCCTGTGAAGTCTGTTCCAATCTTCTGTATGCCTCTACTCTACGCCACCACACCTCGGAGTTCGCACTCAGGTAAGCCGGTACAGTACTAGGAGAACAGATCTATGGAATGCGAGACACGGTGCAGTGGGAGTCAGGTAGCTCTTGATGACTCGCACTCTTGTCTAACTCCATTGTTCCTACATTAGGCTGAAGGTTGTTGTGAGATCAGAAAAGATCAGAGAAGGTGGACTTCGCAGCTTCACAGAAAATTAGATGCCATGTGCCCACCCTGATAATACCTTGCAGACTACAGGAACGCAGATCAAGGGCCTTCGCTAACTCATCGACTGCATCTGCCCAGATGTTGCTTCTCCTGAAAACTCTTTTGAGGTGCACAGTGCGCAGGGAAAATCACTTCGTCAACAATGTCACAATCTCACAGTGTCAGAATGCGCCAGAACGCAGATCCTTCCGCAAGGTGCAACGTCGAACACTCATGAATACACACAAGATAACGACCTTGCATCGAGCGGCCGAACAGTGTACATTACAACAGGAAATTCACAAGAAGCGATTGCATGACCGCAGGAAAAGACTGGAGTTGGGGAGTCGGGTCCCCTCCCCCGGATTGATGCTTTACCTCCATTTCGGAGGAGTGGCGCTGGTCATCGAGCAACACTAGGGATGGAGTACATTTGTGGCTGTTTCCTTGTGTGCTTGAGGCCTAGATTTCTAGAGAGGCTTCCTACTACCGAAGAGCCGGCATCGTCGTGACTTCCAACACTCCCTCTCCTGAGGGCCTTGGGCCCTTTTGCCTCAAGGTGTACCGCTTCTTTTTCAGGGCAAACGGTTTAGGGAGAGGCTTGGGCAGGATCGTTACTGCAAATACAAGCCTTTGGCGGTCCTCGATCGAAAATCGGGCCCGACCACATGGATGACATTTTTTTGGCCATTGTCATAGGAACAGAACTTGGCTTGCAATGACTCCGTGATCGCATCTTGTACGCTCTGCGGGAAGTGGCTGGATATACCGATCCATTTGTAGAGCTGACCTGATGCGCCTCCAGCACCGGAGGGTCCACTTCTTATGTAAGGCAGGCCAGCAGGATCAACGACCACCTCTCCCGCACCCGGTTCGGCTGCTGCCACTCTCAATTGGCCATGAGACAACTGGGAACCCAGAATGCCGTAAGGCACCACCCTCACTTTGGCAACGATGCGACTTCCTGAACGTGCCTTTCCCGTCTTGACGGGGAATGGTAACAAGTCGATACATTTCCCACCAGTCGCATGAACATGGGTGGCAAGCTCCTCCGCACTCCTAAACCGTGGCTCAGTCGACAAGTTCACTAGCAAAGATGATGCACACATTGCGCCGGATCGACGGTGCAGGTTCTCATCGATAGCACTCCTTGCCCCGTGACCGAACCAATGATTTCCCAGCTGCTTGTTGTTGGCACCATTCAGGAGACCGACTTTACGAACCGCGACATCTAACTCTGCCCGGCCAGACAAAGGCATCTTCTCTGCCAACTGCCGTGCCAATTCCAGCGCATCACAATTGCGGTGGAAGTGCAGAGCCGCAGCGAGAGCGGGGCTTTGCGCCACCTTGGCTGCTGCTGCCTCGATAAATACGTTGTGGTTGGAGCGGCTCTCAAGCGAACAGTCGACCAGACAGAGGTGCAGACGCATTTGGACCTTCGGTCCCGTCTCTGCTTGATCTTCCAGACACAGCAGCACAGCTGCATCGAACAAAGCACTTGCTATTCTGTAGCGCAGACCTCGCATGGCAGCAGCATCAGAATATCTGTTGTCCAGTTTGTGCAAATTTCGCAGAAATGCTCCCATTCCGAACGGGAAGAGAATCATATCCTCAATTCCCATGTGGCTAGCAGCGTGTAACACGCGATGCCACAAAAGCCCCATGTCAGAGACATAGCGATCCTCATCTAGCCAGCGATTATGCCCACGACGCCCTCTGTAGGAGGGATCTGGTGGCACGGAGTACTCAGGGAAATCATCCGCTGCCTCACTCTCTCCGATGTTGATTGCTGCGGCATGAAAAATCCAGAACCATCCAGGACCTCCGATCGGCTCTTTCAGGTCGTTCCCAAAGAACTGCACGGCCGGTGTGGCTTTAGTCAAGGGCACGAACTTGTCACTATAGTCTGCACGCACAGGGGCTGCTATGACGTCAAAGCGCCCCAGCAAGGCTTCTCTGTCACGGGACTGGGCCGCTAGCAGCTCCGGTATTGAACGCGAGCAGAATGCCTGCAACACGGGCCGGGAGACACCAATGCATCAGTTTGGGCTTCCGAACCTGGCAATGCAGGCCTTCTCCCCCCTGAAGAACCTGACTTCCGCCTGTCAAAAGCTGCTGTGATGCATTTAGCTCTGAATGATCAGCCAACGGGGAACTTGCAACAAGATCTGTCCCAGCCATCAGGGTCTGTAGCAGCGTCGGGAGCATGAAGTCGCTGCGTCCGATGGTTTCCATTGCAACTCTGGCGTAGGTGACCTCGATGGCTGGAACAAACAGGATCCCCTGCAGTCAACTCCAATCGATCCGGATAGATTTCCTGCGTGTATGCGCGGCCCACAACTATCAACACGCACGAAACTTTCCGTCTGTCATCTCACCAGAACAGAAACTTCGACCAAGAGCCGGGCCCCTTTGCGATAATTGAGCTGAGTCTTGTTCCCCAGCAACGAAAGGACCTTGCTTCACTGGAAACGTTCGCAGCGCGTCTGCATCGCAGGCAAACTTTGCACCGGAAATGCTGAATATGAGGAACAAGCTCGTTCAGCAGTGTCGTCGCGGACACCGAACCTCACCTAAGGCTTGCGAAGGGGTGAACATGTTCTAACCGAAACACCCAAGGCTGGGTCATAGACAGGGCTTAATAGCCAAAATATAGATTTGGGGCTACGGACTATAATAAGAGGGCTCCATGACTCATTCATCCCATTCCCATATTGCTCCGTGGCTGCTCCAGGCTTTGTGACGTGCTTTGTCATGGATCGGGATGTGTAAAGTTGTTCGTACAAGAACTTGGCATTTCTCGGGGCCGACTCATGCATGTCGCATATTGGGCAGTCTGCAAGGACAAAACTCGAGTTGACAAGCGGTGCCTGACAGGATTCATTCGGGCTGGAGCGATACCCACATGGAGTCTTGAGCTTCAAGAATTTCAAACGATCCAAACTTCGGCAGTTAGACCGACAACTGTATATTCTGGGATGGGCAAGTTCGTTGCAGCGGTCTCTATGTAAGGACCATTATCATACTCCACCACATTGTCATCCCCCAATGTCACCTTGAGCTTTGCGTATCTCTGCAAGCCATGTTGCGGCATCTTGCGGCCACGTGTAAAACACTTGGGAATGTCAGAACAATTCAATGGCCCACATGCAACTGAGAAGGCTCGATCCCGAAGAACTCGGGAAATCGGCAAACTCACGGCAAACTCGTCAAAGCGTGGGCCTCGCATCGCAATCCTACAAGGTGAGCGCCCTTAGTCACCCCATCCCCACAAAAGTCAGCCCACCCCAAGGTGACGCATCAATCGCTGAAACGCGTCAATCGCCGAAAGGCACACAGACCCCTAAAGGCACCCCAAGCAACTTGAATCCCCAAAGTGACGCATCTGCGGCGTGCCCCAAGACAAGGAAATGGCGCGTTGCGCAAGGCATTGCTGCAAAATTCTCTCTGTTGAGGCATCAAACATGTCTAAGTTACCAACGAGACGCCGTGTGATTTCATGGCCCTCCCAAAACAAAGCCACCCCACCACCCTCCCAACGTAGATTCCACAGGCAGCCATTGGAGACACACATCATGGCATCGCAACACATAAACAGCAGCCTCTCCCCAGGCACGCGCTCGCTTTCGCAAAGGCGTAGGACGCACATTGGTCACATTGGCAACACAGGGACAGCATCGAACAGCCAGGCAACCAATGTTCCGAACGCGAACCTATTCCGCAACTAGACGCCTCGATTGTAACTGAGACGACAAGATCCGATACATAATATGAAAATACTGTATTCACCAAGGTGACGCCATTGCGGGACGCCTTTCGCATGCATGGGACGACTTAGGGCCTGGACCCTGTAACACCGTAGCACGGACAATTTTGAAGCCAGCTCTGCGCATACTGTAAAGACGCCTATGGCCTATGGTCAAAGGTGCAAAAAAATTGGTAGTTCAACGAGGTGTCCGATGGTCACGCCGCCTCGCGTTGAAGCTTGGAAATCTTCAAGACGAGCTTCACCAACCCTTGTTGGAACCGAGAGATCAATTCTTGCAAACTTGTACCATTCCATGTTTTTGCTGATTTCGCACATCATCCATACGTACCTGCACGATTTCGGCAATTGATGAATCAAGACCATCCTGATCCATCCTGCTGGTCCTTTTCTTGCTTGACAGCCGCCCTCTCTCTGAGCGATCTCCGCAACTCCTCCCAGTCATCCTCCTCACCGCCACCATCGAGGACAAATCCAACCACCTCCAAATCGACTTGTTCTGAGAACTTCTGGCCACACTGCCGCAAGAAATATGCTCCAGCAGTTTCTCGAAGCCACACTGCCGACAGAAGATCTTCTCGGGTGAAACTTCGTGACTATCATGCAGCTACCTGAAGGATGCTCGGGACAGAACTAGCCTGCGTGGTATCAAGACCGCCATGCCTCCTACGCGGAGAGCGAAAACGAAGCTTGGACCTAGGCTGCGCAGCCCTTGGAATCTGAACCCAGTTGGCGTGGAGGAGAGCAACTACTGTACCCAAGCCTTCCCTTCATGCGGAAAGCTCACCTCCCTTTAGCTTGCAGAAGCTAAGGGGAGGTGAGCTTTACACATGGAGGGCAGGACTTGGGGACAGTAGTCGCCCATTACGGTGGCGGCTGTAGCAACCAATTCGATAATGTCACCAGAAGGATCAAAGACTGCTGCTGCCTGTGGACCTTTGATCAGTAAGCCACACTGCCTCTGCACGAAGCCAAAAATTGCAAGTCTCCTTCCGAACTTGCCAAACGACGGCGTAGTGAGGGTCAGAGCTTGTCGGTAGGCTTTCCGAAGTCAAGTCGTACCTCCAAACATCTGGCTGTAGGCATGGTTTTGGCTCGGCAGCCAATTCCTGCGAAGCTGGTCCCAAGTCATCAGGACCGGCCGCTGCGATTCTGTGAGCCAAATAAGCCGCCAACAACTTGCGAAGTCATAATTCAAGCATGACCTTGCATTTCTCATTCGATCTGTCCACCCTTCTGGCCCAGAGCATTCTTTGTGCACGGGGTCTTTCAAATTTTTTTGTAATACTGCTCGGCGAGCCGGAATGCTTCATCCTTGCCTTGACCCTCGTCGCAGTGTACGGCCAGCAGAGGCCCGTCAGGCAAGTTGAGAGTCCAGATCCGGACCATGCCGCGCAAATGGATGAAAGAGGGGCCTGAAGTATGATGAAATTATGAACAATTGAGAAAGAGAGGGGAGAAAGAGATGAGGAAATACATTGAAGATAAGACCTGAAGAAAGAAAAACAATAAGCACTGAGTGCTGCGTTTCTGTTCAACCGACTAGGGAGTCTAGGGTTTCAGTTGTACTTGTGTCCTCCCCTTGAAGCAGTTTGAACCAGCATTTTAGAATGCATGTTAGGTTCGCTCATGTGTTTGCGACAAACTGCTGCACCGGTCACGATTCAAAAACTCACTGCTTTCTTGTTGGCAAGTCGCATCGTCCTGAATAGATGGCAGTGTGCCGTCCGTGGCAAGGTCCAAACCAAGCTGCTTGGGATCAGCTTGCGTCCTCATTGACTGATGCGAAGATCAGAAATACCTTCTCGGCTGCCAGCCAGTAAGGACGCCACAGGTCTGCCTCGGATGCCTCAGCTAGAAAGACACGGCTGAGACGTGTCGCATGTCTCCAACTGCATCTCAACGAAGAGAATCAGTGATCCTGGCAGCGATCCCCAGTCAGTCACCAGGGCCCGGGCATGGAGAAGATCATGCAGCTTGATGTTACGAGGGAACCGCATCATGCTCTTGAATGTCTCCTCCTGAGCCGATCCGCTGCCAACCAAGGACAGCTCACACAATTCTACAAGACTCGTGTCTTCAGACTCCGCCTTGCAGATGTGGGCTGCGCCAGCCAATCTACACAAACCCTTCTAAGAATTAGATCCGAGCGGCCACATGCCGAACCTCCGGCAGGTGGGGATCCTGAGTGGAAGTGGCATTCTTACCACGAGGTCTTGCACACCGGACCTGGGAACCGGACGACTGCGCAGGCGAAGGTCAAGGCAGAACGCATCAGCTCATGATCTGCCACCTGACAGCCGTGGGAGGTCCTAGGGTCCTAGGGCTTTGAGGAAAAGCGTGGAAAAGCGCTCAAGAGGCTTCATCTCTTCGCCAGACCTCTCCTTCCAGCGATGCCGACAACACGCCAGCCGCTAGTCTTTCTCCCAGCTGTTCAAACTCCTGCAAGATGGCACACAGAGCTGCGAAGGAGCAGAAGGTCCAGTCTGGCAATTGAGAAGGCTGTCCTTGGATGAATGTTTCCGCAGCTCTGAGGAGGAGTCCAGTGTGTCTCGGTTTTTCTTGAGCCAACTCAACACTTCCTTTAACTCCTTATCTGCCGTACTGCCCGTCCAAGAGCGGAGGGTTGCAGTCTGTTCGCCAAGAACGCCTCAGCCATCTGCAACGCTTCGTTCAGCAGCGTGCGATCTGGCTCTGCTGCCAGAGCTTGGAGAACCTTGCTGATGCCATCAAGATCCAGATCAGGCAAGCCAGACTGTCTCCAAAGAGATACATTGCGCTTTGCCCATAAAGGTCCAAGGGCTGTCAGGTTCAAGTTTAACCGGGCGATCAGCCTCCTCGACCTGGGAGAGACGCTTCCAGCTGCTCCGCTTGTAGAAACCGTGGGGTTCGGGTTCTCTTCGCCCTTCTCCTCCGCCGCGTCAGTTAGTCCCTTGCTGGCAGCAAAGACTTCAAGGAAAACCGTTGCGCTGCCTAGACCACGAGCAATCTGTGCTCCGATGGAGTCCAGAGTCAGCATTGCCTTTCCGATGACATGATGCCCTCGAAGAGATTGCATAGCCTTGGGCAGACATATCTCGATGTCAACTCCCTGCCCTTCGCAAAGTTCAAATTGCCAAACCTCGTGCTTTGTCTTGTTGTCGAAGCTCAGATGACTCTTCAACCCGAGGCCTTCGCTCGACTGGAAGTATCGCTTCCTCGTAAGGCTATCAGAAAACAAGAGGAAGGGCCGAATGGTGGATGCATCATGGAACCATCCAGAAAACGATGGGTCATCCTCTAGGTCTAGCCTGATGCTGTCCACACAAACCTGATACCGATCGGCCAGAGCGCTGGTGCGGACTGGCAAAGGACACATCGTGCCATACAACCACTGCACAAACTCCTCATACTCGATTCTCCCGTTGCCAGAGGTGTCTATGGAGTTGAAAATACTTTGCCTGTCTTTCCCTGCAACGCCAATGTGATCCAGGATGTTAGAAAGTTCACTTTTGGAGATTGACCCGTTGCCATTCGCATCCCACTTCTTGAAGGTGGCCAAGATTTTGTCCATGTCCTCTCGCTGATACGAAACTTTCCCAGTGTTCTCCATGGCCATCACACGAGTTGCGGTCCAAACGCCGCTCTGCTCTCTCGCTTTAAGAAGCTATGTAGCAGCTTAGCTTGGCCTGAATGCAGATTCTCTGGTCTCTTCTCTATCTTTCCTCTCACAGTGTGCACAACTTTGCTCACAAGTTCATCCCGGGATGGTGGGCCCTTCGAGCCGGGAGGTGCACGCAAGGCTGGAAGCGAGCGGCCCAATCAACTTGAACAAACATGGCCCAAAGCGCGCTTGTGCCAGAAAATAACTGGTGCTCGCGACTCTCTTTTCTGCAAAGCGACCCCACCAGATCGGCGCGGTCAGGACGGCAGCCCGAGCCTCGATAGCATGGTGTCGCCTAGGGTACTAGAGTAGAGTAGAGTCTTGTAATTGTATGGTATGGTATAGCACAGTAATTAAATCCCGTATAGTGTTGTATCTTTCGGTACCGTACTCTCTATCATGGTTGAGGTCTTTCAGAAAGAAGGCAATTCCCACGAGGGTTCAACGGCACTGAGTTTCAGGCATACCCCTCCGCAAGCGCTCACAGCGCCAATGAAGTCGCACCAGTGTTTCAGGCTCGAAGCCTGCAGCACTGCTTGATTCACAAACAAGACCACGTTGAAAGGCACCGAGGCGTCAAGATGCCGGCAGGGAAGTATATTAGGGACCGTGCGAGCACAGCCTTCTTGGGCCCAATATCGCAACACTCGCAGGGATTCGCGACCTTCACACCGTTGAGTGTACAAGTGTGTCCGGTGCTCACTCGGGCCTTGCCTACGTCGGCCCATAACACATCGTTGCTGCTCATGGGTGCACTGAGATCCTGCTCGCATGGCATAAGTGCTGCGACAGCAACAACGCTGAACCTACCCGGCAACTGAAAAGGCTTTGGACTGTTCTGTAGAACTTTTAACCGCAACGATGATCCTGGCCGGAACAGGGAAAGCCGCTGATTTGCGAAGTCCTGCCCTTTGGCTTGCAGGATTGCAGCAATTTTGCTTGGCTGCAAAGCTCTGTGCCCAGGCCCTGATCTCCTCCAGGGATCTGTGCAGCCAGCGAGCCGCCCTCGGAGCCGGCAGATGCGCACTTTCCTAGCGGGCTCAGATGAGCTCAGGGCGGATTCATCGGCGCCAGCTGGATGGCCTGTCAAACGGCGACGGATCGTGGTTACGCTGCAGGTGCTACTCAGCCACTCGTAGTGCACCTCGACAGCTCCACGCTTGTAGGGCGAGGATGCGTGTCCGAGAAGTGCTGGACCTGAGTGCAGATTGCACAGCCCGGTCGGGTGGACTGCAACGAAGAATTTTCAGCAAGAAACCCAGAAGATAACCGCAGGCAATTGTGACAGCCCGCGCCTCCAAAAGGTGCAAGAAAAAACGAACGACCCTTCTTTCGGAGATAACGAGGAGGGTGGCCTCCTCACCGCCACAATGCTGCCAGCATGCTAGTGCACCGCACCAGTCGTGCACCTCTCATCACATCTACGTGCAAAAAAAGCTTCCGGATAGAAGGAGCCAGTCTAGAGGCCTGCTCGCAAGCAAGAGCTCTGGCATGCCAAAGCCTCCGGCGCTCTGTCTTCAGGTCATCTTCGACGTTCATGCTTCTGAAAGACGAGGCAAAGTCGCCCAGGGCCCACACCAGGCAAGTGGTAGGCTTTGCCAGCACGGCTGCACCTTGTTCTGCAACAGAACGGTGTTGGTGTGCGTGTGTGTGTGTGTGTTTGTTTTTGTGATTTTGTTTGTTTTTGTTCTGTGAACGCTGATCTTGCCTCCCCGCCGAAGTCCCACTGGCATGCCTGTCCAATGATTCTGCCGTTAACAGAACTTGCAACGTTATCAAACCCACCTTTGCTTGGCTTATCAGCAATCGCCTGACCTTGTGCTGGCAGACAATCATGCATGGCATCAGCTGGAAGAACACTGTCAACAATACAGGAAGTCGGAAGCCCCCTGCCATCGCAGCACGTGCTCGATGATCGCTGACAAAATGAGCAACGTAAACTGCCTGAGGTGCACTCTGAACCCTGGAGTTTGCAGCCACCGCGCGCTGTGCACAGGACAGGAAGCCCGAAGAGCGAGAAATAAGATCAGCACCCATTCATCTTTGCTTTGCTGTTCAAGCAGCTGTGAGTACCTGAGCTGCAGTGACATCACAGATGCTACGGATCAAACTGAAACGGCCAGGGGCGGCACTGTTGTGTCAAGCGTTGGAAAGCATGTCCGCCCTCATGTGCTGTGCCGTCTTGGCCTCATGCATCTACAGCGAATCTACTAGTGCCCGAGAGTCTCTTTCCCTGCTGCTGCTTGATGCATGATTCACCGAGATCAGACATGCTTAGCAGCCAACCCAGCAACGCTAACAACACGACCTGGAGACCGAGATCGGCTGAAAAAAGGCTGGCCGTGCATCATCAACTCGGAGTCCAGCCACAAAGTGCCACGACAGCGCAACATCCTGTGGGTTCTTCCTCAGACATGTGGCAGCAACGAGGACGAAAAACTCTGCAGGAGGCCATTTCAACCCACCAAAGGCTTGGCTCAAGGCGAATGCGTCATGTAGTCAAAATGGCTCATGTCGCAGTCGGCATCAAGGCAGCCAGCCAATTGAATAGCTCGGAACCTCTCTGCATCGCGATAAAGCGCAATCATCTCTGTGACAGTCGCAGGATACCAATTAAGAGCCCCGAGGGCGCAGCTGTAGGGACATGGGTTCCTCTTGGCCAGCCGCAAAACGATGCTCCGACTCACCACGCGACATCCTGTCAGGAACAAGGAAGCAAAACCGCAAGCCATGGAGCGTTTTTTGGGCGGCCCTATGCAGCTCTCACAATGTACATTCTGTGAGTAGATTGAAAAGGAGTTGGCTGTGAGGAGTGTCTTGCACGTTGGCAGCCTCACTAGGTTACTCCAAAAGAAGCCACTCCATACATGTGCAAACATGCCGGCCTTTGCTCACCTTCCAGGGCATAAGCTGGCACCTTACTAGTGCCCACTAGTGACCTTCCCTGAGTTGCCAAACTTCAAGAAGCGAAGGAGCTCAATTCTGTAGCTCCGAGCAGGCGACTGGACGGATTCTGGAGGAGCTAACTTGCTTCACCTCAAGCTTTCACGACAAGACAGCTCGAAACTAAGCGACACCGACACGATGCATTCAGGCCCAGACCATTGCGCTGAGGAAGGATTGGACAACGCGCTCCAAGGCATGTTCGCAGGTGCCTCTTGAAACGGGCTGAAGACACGTCGGACAAGAGCTCGTTCCAGCAAACCCACGCAACTGCGAGATTTGCTGCCAGGATGCCCACGTCCATACAAGTTTCCTTCAAAAGCTCACCATGGAAGAAACTGAATCCCAAGGAGTGATTTTGCCGAAGTCCTCGTCTGACTGGCCATACCATAGGAAAATCCCGAAGGCAGTGCGCCAGTCCAGCGCGTCGCAAGCCACCTGTCTGCTAATTCCACACATAGAACGTAACATAACTTCGCTGCCTACGTAGCTACCTTATTATAACAAAACCATCTTACACAAGGCTGATTTCCAATGGTTCGCAATTCAGCTCTGCTGTTCTGCCTCCATGTCACCGGCAAGTAGGCTGTATAGACGCCACAAGTCTGGACCCATCAGCTCAGGCCTTGGTAGAGCTCGTCACTGACATCCCTGCTCATTCTGCTCGCGCTATATATCGGACGATGTAAGGACGGCACACTCTTTGCCGCCTCCATTCTTCAACTTGCTTCCTGAAGTGCTTCCAGTGCGACTAGAGGGCTGCTCGAGATTGGCAAGTGTCGCACCGCAGCCAGCGACGCTGCTCGCGACCCGGAACTGCAGAACCACCACAAGCTGCCAGGACCTGAGGCTAACTAAACCCGAGGAAGAGCAATGGATATCAAGTCTTCCAAGGAATGCTGCAGGGAAGACACGCCAGGACAGTGAAACTACGAGTTTTGAGCAGCCTGTCCATCCTTTCTCATCAAAAGTAAGACCCCGGAAACTGGGCCTGAACGGAACATAGGTAGAATCTGTGACCCTAAGGTATCCCTAAGAGAAGTCAAGAGCAGGAAATCCCAAAACTCCAGGTGAAGGGAGCAAGCTCCGCAGTTTGAAAGGAGTGCGGCACTTGTTTTATCAAAACAAAAACCTCAGGGCCTGACCGCTGCCAATCGGTCGAAGTAGGGGCCTCGCTCACAAGCTTTTCAGAACTTCCAGAGCGGAGGGTCTCCGAGCCTGCTCCAGTTCCCTGTAGCGCACGCAGGGCTTGTCGCGGAGAGTTGGCCGTCAGATGATGAAATGCAGCCTCCACGAATCACGCATCTGCATCAAGCCCACCGATGTTGAGACTCAGTCGGGCACCTCCATGCCACGAGGATTAGCACAAGTCTCACCAGAAAGCAGCCTGGGACATTGGCAGTCACCGTCGAGTAAGCAGGATTTAAGTTGAAGTATCGCTGACCTCATTGTCCGCCCCATCGCGGCCGACCTTTGTGCAAGATGCTGCACTGCCAGTGAGTACGTTGAAGGAAGCTTAGGGACAAACTTTTGCAAATGACTGGCAACCGTCCTCCTGCGCTCCAGTGCAACCACAAAAAGCTCTTGCAATCCACTGAACTTGCTTACGCAGGATTCTACGCACCCATGAGCGGAAATGGCAAGCAAACGACCTGTTGACCCGCGCAAGCCAGGCGCTCAGCTTGTGCAAAACCTGACAGCGCAAGCCGGCTTAACTCGGAGCGCGATGATGAGCCAGCTGGACAGGTTGCGGTCTGCGATGACAGCTCTGCTAAGCTCCGAGCCTCCCTCTTGCCTCTGGCACAGGTGCGTTTTGGAGCATTGTTTGAAAAGCCATTGCCATACCTTGCATGATCTGCTGGCCTGTGCAATCGAAGAGGGCTCTGAGAAGTTCGAAATCCTCGCTTGCGGTGCGCAGCAGAGCGCAGTCCGGTGCTGGGCCCGATTCATTGCCAAGCACACCACATCAGCACCATCCGTGCCGAAACAATGCTTCGCAAGCTTCAGATACTTGTCGAGTAAAACCTGCTCACTGCTATAGTCAGCCTCCAGAAAGCTCGACTCGACGCTTGATTTTTTGGTGCCTTCGAATCAGCACTGGAAGGCCGTAACATCGGTGGAGCACCTTCCGCGGACTCATCGCAGAATCGATGCTTCCGGGACACAGCCGTCTCCCTCCCTCCCACCGCCTAAAGGTGCAGAAGACGATGACCTGGATTGAGCAGACGGAAGTGAATACGTAGCAGACGTAGCAGGGGCATGCAATAACATCAGTGAGACGGCCTACGTCTGCGTGTGTGGCCTTAGATGCCTTAGCTCCCGGCGATGACAGTCCAGAATGCACCTGGGCCTCGAGGAGTTCCTTCAGAGCTTGGGGAAGATCTCGTTTTCAAGGCGGCTAGCGGCCATTCGCGGCTAGCGCGTGTGCCTCACCCACTGGGATCCGCGAGTCTCCCTCTGTGGAGTCCTGTTGGGCTCCGAGGCGCGAAATGGGGAAGTCTGAAAACGACCCGGGAAGCGCCTCGTCGGCATCTCCCTCTTTGCTTTGCACCAAACCTCATCTCAAGTCTTGACACGACTGAAGACTTCAAGATTGCCTCAGTCGCTCACGCACTAGTCGAATCTGACATCGGCCATCAGCACCGGCCTCGCGTCGCAAATAATCGACAATGACGATGTGAATCCAGGTCGGACTTCGCAACAATGAACAAGACCAAGTCTGAATTCGCAGCGAAGCACAACCAAGAACAGTCGAAGGTTGTCATTGTCAGAACTTGTACGAGCACAGGTTCCGCCCAACAATTCTACCAGCGCAGATGAAGCTAGGTGTTGAAGCTGTTGGATTGCATATGGTCTACTTCCTTTGGCAGAGCTGTGAAACACTCCAAGCTTGGCTACACTGGGGAATTGTGCTCCAGGGGGCTACCATGGACTTGGCACAGTGCACAAAGCTCCCAACGAAAGGCATTGCCAGCAAGCCCGCGCGTGCACAGGAACGCGAGGAACCTGCCACATGGAAAGCAATGGTGATTTCCAGCAAAAAGTACCGTGCACCCTTCTTTGCCTAATAACCACGACATCTGCATGACCTGGCCTAGCGGCGCAGAGTCGGACACCGCCTCGCATATAAAATGCACAAACGCGACTACACTTTTGCACTCGAAGTTGGCTGGCCGTCCTTCGTAGTAGTTGCCACCTCCACCTTCCCAGCTGACTCATCGAGCAGGCGCGAAGCCGATCTTGATATAATTTCACTTAATTATGTAGCATCATAACGTCCATGCGAGATCTGAATGCGAAGTCCCTCTGGTATCTTTTCTGCTCATGCATGCACGCACGCACACACGCACACACAGCGGCGAGCACATAGCTATGTGTCTGTACAAGCGTTCTGTCTGCATGCAGCATGTATGCATGCGCATGGCCACGTAAGCCGGAGGTACGTAGGTGGACAGGCAGGTCATCGCTGGTGGATAAATACAAGCGGTCTTTCGGCATCTGAATGTATCTATATACATGCCTGCCAGCAAACACGAATCCTTCGCGCAAACCACGGAACCGAAGTTGGTTCGTCATGGTTCATGCAACCGAGTATGTTGACCCCTTCGGTATCAAAAAGCTCGAACCCGCAATTCGAGCAATTCGAGCAACAGAACGACTGCATCGCAATCAGACCAGCAGTAAACCGCGATTATGCCCAGGACCTTGTCCTGCTTGGCTGCGGCATCACGTTTAGCAAGCCTTGGTCGCGGTCGCACGGTCTGAGTAAACTGCAAATAACACAAAAGTGAAGCCTGGGCTGCAGCAGGGGCGGGACAGTGTTCTCGCTCTCCTGCACCGAGAAAACGAACAAGACCGTATCATCTTGGCACCGCATGCAGTACGTCGTCCTCGGACAGATCCAACGCGGCCTTAGGTATTGTCGACTGAAGCATAGGATTCTGATACAACAATGCCAATGACCGTTGACGAGAGTGCACTGACGAACCGACGGATACATGCGCCAGTCGTGAAGCATCGGAGGCGCGCCACAACCTGAGCAAGACCACTGTCAGAGCAACAAGTAATCTATCCACTATTGCCTCAGGCAGCCGCAACTCCGATGCTTTCGACAGCGTGACATTGCTAAGACCCTCACACAGAAAGCAAGTTCAAGCACGCAAAGCATCAAGCACAATTCAAAACCATTGCACGCAGGTCCTTGAGCTTCACATCGCCGGCAAATGGCAATGGCAAGTTCGCTCGCGCTTCGCCATGGAGGTCCTCTTCGCAGCAACATCGTTCCGACGTGAGGTCATTGGCAAGTCTGGGATGAAAGAAACACCATGCCTCGTCCCAACCTGAAACCAAGCCATAAGACATGTCTGTCCGGTCAAATGAAATTTCGGTGTCACGTCATTCAATGCTGCTAGGTTCGCCTTCGTCTTACATAAAGCACAACATGCCTCAAAACAATGCAACCCTGTTTGTGTGATAAAGAAATAGCTCATAGATGCACTTATTTGGGCCAGCACACATGGCCCATCATGGTTGCAGCCACAAAGTGCAACACCACACGGAAGCCTACGAATGTCAAATCGAAAGGTCGTTCCAAAAAAAACATGGTCGGGTTTAACAAATTCCCGAATGTAATTTCAATGATTTTTCTGCGAAGGCTGAACACCAAGATGAAAACAGAGATGGCGAGTGAAACTTCGAACGTAAAGACTAAGAAGATGAAAAAAAAGACCAAAATTAAAAAATGAAGATGTTGAAAATGATTGCGAATGATAAGAGGATATTGATGAAGACGATGTCACGGTGCTCCACAGAGGCGTGACCGTGCAGTCACTCACACGTTTACACAGACGGCAACAGCAGTACAGAGCACCAAAAGTGCCAACAAGCAACCGAGGCGACACAGGAAGAGGCGGGAAGAGGATTGCAGCAAATTGGCTTCTTGAAAAAAACACCAAGTCCAGAATGTTCCAGGCAACATCTTCATCTTCAAAGCCACACGCTGTCTTGGCATTTGGTAAGAGTCGCTGCTGTGAGAACGAAACCAGTTCATTTCTTTTTTTTGCATTTGGCCTTGAAGCAGCAAATCGTTGTCAGCACTGAACTTCAGAGAGTGGAGTGGATCCAAGTGGCACCATCAGTTCGGTCAGTTGGACACCAGCAATCAAAATCCCAGATCGCCAAGGCAATCATCTGACCAGTCTGGCTGAATCGAGGCATCACCACGACCCGAGACTGTAAGCCAAAATCACACTCAAGCTGACGGTGATTTTGACCTTCTGGCAACCTAAAATGAGCAGAAACTTCTTCGAAGGTACAAACCTTCTTTATTAAGGTCTGGGATGCAGCCCAATATCCGCACCACGCAATGGTTGTTGAAATCCAAAGAGAGTCAGAGAAGTGTTTAGAAACCCAAACTTGCCCACCGAAGGATGAGCCACCTGTTTGAGACTTTGCGACTTCTTACAAATGCGCAAAGGTCTGCGTTGGCTGGGCATCGACACTACTAGCAGCGAACCACGGCGCGATCTGCCCACAAGAGTCAAGATGAAGTGTCAGAACTCTAGTTGAAATCAAAATCTTTTTTACGACAGCGGTGTGGTACCTACGCACCACAGGTGCACCACACGGGGAAAAGCAAAAACGACAGCGAACTGCACATGCAACGCAGCGAAGAACACAGCACAAACAAGTGAATTGGCCGGCTTGAAAGGTAGAAGGGGTCTGGGAAGCAGTTGAAAGCTCAGGGTTTCGCGAAGCGCTTTAGTGTCTGCATGTGTGTCCACAACATCCCAGCATGACGTAGACTTCACCGGAACAGGTTGGTCCAACACTGTCCTTGCTACTGGTATTGTTGACGTGTTCAGAAAGAAGCTAGTTTCAGTTTGTTTGTGTTTCAACATTTTAGACATGTAAAACATGTGTTAGTTTTTGCGGCTTCAAAAGGTTTCTGCTGAAGACATCAAGCAGAGCCAAAATTTCTGTGCGCATGACACGCGAAACAGAAAGAGACAAAACAAAGGAAAAAATTGAGAAAAGGCACAAAAAGGAATGGTGAAAATAGAAAAAGAACTGTTTCCTGCTCCTCCAAGGCTTTTGTCTACAAGAAGACTTCCAGAACCGGCTTCTACCAAGTTCTTCGTGTTTCTTTCTGCATCGAGAGAGGAAGCCACAACATGGAAGATTGCAACATTGTCCAAAGTGGGAGGTATTGCAAGTCATGTCCACACTTCTGCAAAAGAAAAGCCAAAGTCTTGTTGAAAGGTGCACTGTATGGTTTGAAGCTGCATTTTCTGGAACAGACAAAAGCCATGGCTTGTTCAACTGCAAACACAAACAGGAAGTCGTGAACAGATGTTCATTGGCTCCCAAAGCCACGCTAGAAAACAGCACGCTTCCTGCGGAGGCATCTCAAGCTGACGAGCCATTCAGCCAAGCCTTCCAAGCAACTTCAATGAAGTTAGAAGTTTTTGCAAGGTTGAGACACGTTTGCGTTCAGTCCATTGCTTCCGATCTTCAAATGTTTGCGTTCTCTCGGAAAAAAAGACACCAAGATCTGGCCAAACATGTGTGTTTTCTGTCTGCTGTCTGTCTATCGGTAGGTCTGTCTGTCAATCTCTGTGTCTGTGTGTCTGTGTGTCTGTGTGTGTGTCTGTCTCTCTATCTGTTTGTCTGTCTGTCTCTGTTTCTACCTATCTATTTGCTTCTCTCTCGCCTGTGTGTCTGTCTTTCTGTCCATGTGTGTCTGTCTTTGTCTGTGTCTCTGTTTGTCTGTTTTTGTCTGTGTCTGTCTGTCTGCTGCTCTGTTTGCTGTTTGTCTGTCCAGCGCCCGCGAGCCACGCGGCTGCTTTGTCTTTCACAAGGAGCGTGCTTCGCACCTTTTCGGCGGGCCGCCTTCAAGTGTTGCTTCGACTGTAAGCAGTGCTGCCAAAATTGTGCGCGAAATGCTGTGATGCAGACGTGCATGGGCGTGCAACGGGCGCACCAGCCACACCTAGCTCTGAACTTCTTAGTGTATGAAAGGGACCGAAAGCCATAATGCGTAACAAACGGAAGACCAATTGCAGTTTCTGACCTGCGGCCCATAAACTTGCATTCGTGCTCGGTGCAGGCGCGCCTCTGCTACAAACAGTTCCTTTGCGCTTTATCAGAGTTTGCTACAAGGCCGCAACAGTAAAAAACACATGTCAGTGGTTTTCGGTGGTGGTCCATCACAACCGAGGTGCTCCATAATCTTTGGCTAGCGAGGCAGCCTGGTTCCAGTTGGATGGAAGGTGTGCGCAGATGTGCGTAGTGCATCGGTTGGTAATGACAATTATTGTAGAACCGAGACACGCCGTAGGTTTCAGCGATGGCCGGGACATCAAGAAGTGTATGCTGCGAACAAACGAATACCCACCGTGCATGCAGACATGTCATCGACCATGCGTGAACATGACACAAAAATCAAGCTTCGAAGGATTAGTCTGATGTTTTTATGAGGTGTGTTTCCTGCCTGGTTTGGTTGGTGAAGTGCTGTTGCGTGCTGAATGCAAAACTTATATGTAGCTAGTTGTTGCAATGCTGAGTGAAAAACCAGCGCTGTGGTTCGGCGCATGTAGCACGTCTTGACCGGACATGACGCTCACAACGCACGTCCATTTGCACACCAAGATGGCTTCAACACTATGAGTCAATGTGGGACGTACAAAACAACATCTCTTGGTTGCAACACGTCGCTTCCAAGATGTCGACACCGTCTCCTGTGAATATTTATGTGCGGTCGCAAAAAAGGTGTGCAACCAACTAACTTGCAAGATAGCGGCTGTTTGCGATTTTTTCCCCCTTTGTGGTTGTCGCCCCGCATGCCGTTAAGTTGGCCATTGGCACTGTTCGCCCATTTTGACATTGTTTCCAGGTTCACGACCAAAGAAAACACCGATGCTGGGAGCGCAGTTCTCAACATCTAGGTTTTGTTATTGTTTTTCTTGGCGTATGACGGTATATACACATGCGGGCAATACGCGGGGTCGGGCAGCAGAGCAATTGATTGTCGGCAGGCAGCTTGATACGGCGCCAAACCCATGCCATCTGAAGATGCGAAAAGCTCGCAGGCACTGCGAGGCCGTGACGAACCTCGCGCGATCCAAGCAATCCAAAGTTTGTGCAAAACTAGCAAAACCCGCTACGTGTTTTTCCTTTCACGTGTGTTTTGTTACTTAGTTTAGCTCTGCACTGTTATGCTCCGCACCGTCTTAGCGACTGGCTCAGCTTCATGTCGTGAACATAGCTTTTGAAGCATGGCATGGCATGTGCAGACTGGAGCAAGGCACACTTTCCGTTCAGCTGTAGCTTGGCAGACACCACGGCCCGTCTTGGTTGGCTGGCACACCGGCACGCATTGCTTGGTAAATGGCTTCAGCTGCTTCTGATCCCATCGAGGATTGTTCCAGCACTGCACAGCAACCTTCTCAAGAAACTCAAATTCCAGCACAGCTTGACATGCACGGTTCTCAAATAGAGCACCTGCATGCGCAGATCGCAAATCTTGAGGCACGCATAGCCAAACTAGAAGAAGACAAACAGTGGGCACTGCAACGCCTTCTGCCTTTGCACCCCGCATGGCATCATTTGTGCAATCCGTTTTGCTTCATTGTGCAACGCATTGCAGCCTTGGAGACGTTAGCCTGTAGCAACCTTAACGCACTGCAAGCTTTTGCTAATAGGCCCGATCCTTTTGCACCCGCAAGCACAATACCAGTTGATTAGCCCAGCGCCGCATGCTCTGACGGAAAAAGGAGTGAGCGATCGCACTGCTTTGCTGTGAGCTGTAGACAGCCGCTAAGGAAACTAAGTCTGCAGAACGTGCTGAACCGCATTTGTTGCATTGACGACCTGCGTGGCGCCTGACCGTCGTCGCGCCGCGAGACGACGACGTCCCACAAGCCTCCACGTACTTCCCAGGTTCCCATATTTTTCCATCACTTCCCCCGGACCTCCATGTATCATCATGTATCCGGCAAAGCTACTGCGGAACTCACCCGCAGACTGGGCTTGGCAACCGCTGACTTTCATGCCTTATGCCGGGTGTGGAAACACGCAGTGCTGGACACAACAAAGAAAGGCCAGATCTTTTCAGCATGCGTCATTTCCAAGCTGATGTACTTTCTACGCACTTGTTGGTTTGGAAAGGCCGACATTTGCAAACTGGATGCTTTCCAAGCTGGTGTCTCAGTCAGATTCTACGCATCCCACCCTCATTTGTGAGTCGTGTTACAAACGAACATGTTCTGCGACAGGCGAACTGTGCTAAATTATCCCGCGTTCTGCAACAACGACAGCTGCAACTTCTGGGGCGTATTGCACAGCTCCCGTCAGAGGATGTCATGCGCAAGTGTGTGTTTCGAGATGGTTCTTTTCAACTGACACTGTCGGCTTCTGCTCGACGACGCGGTAGACCACGACACACCTGGGCCACAGAAGTGTACAGACTTGCCTTAGATGTCGCGGGTTTTACACAAAATTTGATTAACATTTGGCAGCAGCTTTCAATCGTGTGGCGTCGCTGCGTCCAAACATATTGTTTTCGCACGCGCTGAGCGCCTGTAAGACGGTATGTCTGCCCATGTGTTTGTACACGAGACTTACTGACTCCCCCGGACCTCCGTGACGATGCCTCGGAACACGATTGGGCAATGTCGCGCCGCTTGGCCTGTTTGTTTAAGCGCAACGGCAGGTGATCCATACGGCGCAGCTCACGTTCTGACATGGGTCGTGGTGTGACACCTCAACAATTTACGAAGAGCACACTGCACCAATGCCGCAGCGGCCAGTTAGCACACGTGCGTGTTTGTGCCAAGCTGCCTCCCTACGCTGCTGGCATACCGAACCCCGAGTGCCCTGCGCGAGGCAGTTGCCGCGTGAGTTTTCATGATCTCGGTCACCGGACTGACTGTGCTATCTCTGTTGTCCTTGCGTGGAGCGCGCTGCTTCCGGAGCACGCTCCCTTGTTTTGCACAGAGGGTGGAAGGACGGGAAGAAATACGTTTGGACGACGTGCACCAGGAATTTCACGGTCGCCAACGCGGTGCGAACAGAGCCTGTCGCCAAAGAGATTCTGCTCCCATTTCGTGCTTGACGCGACCTTCGTCCCGCTGCTGACGCGACATAAATCTGACAGGCAGATGGGCCACGTTGGCGGCCCGGTGAAATGGCACAGCTAAGCATGTGCCGCGGTGACGCCAAACCGGCTTTCCACTGCGCATGGTAGCGCAACGCTGTCGTTGCGATTGAGTCAGGGCAAGCGGCTCCGCCTTGTAGCTTTCCCCGGCTGCTTGCTTGAATGGCTTGGCGATGCATGGCCCCTTGTCGTTCGTTGTGAGCAATCGCCGGTGGTGTTTGCCCACATGCCGTGACACGTGGCGGCTTCGGCAACAGGGGGCACGCACAACACGCTGGATGCGTTCGCACACCACAGTAACTCTGAGCATTAGCATTGCAGTATGTTGCACTGGCCCTGTTCCACGATGCGGCCCTGGTCTCGCCGATTCGCCCAGCAAAATCACATTGCCAGCACAAAAAAATGGCAAAGACTCTGCTGAGCTCAGTATGATTCAGTGGAATGTGTTCATCTAGACGAGCTGTGATTGACTCAGACCGCTTGACTGTGACATGCTCGTGTCGCCGATGACGCGGAAAAAGAATGAAAAAGACACCCACAACCGACGGCGCCGCGCTGAGTTGCGGAGCGCCGCAAGCAGACGGCTTACCCCGAACTCACGCGCCGCGGGCCACAGCGGCTGGTCGTGCTGGGGATGAAGGTCGGAGAGTGATGGAATGCGCTGGCACCCGGCGTGATCTCGTCCGCTTCCGAGTGCCCTGGGTGCTCCTTGTCTCGCAGTCCAGCATGCCATTGCGGGCACAGCCCTTGGTCGTGCGTGGCTGGCGCTGTGTATGATGGACCGGGAGCAGGGCCCAGCCTGGACAGGGTGCTTGAGTTGTGCCGACAGCACCGGGGCGAGTCGTCTGCGGCTTCCGCCGTAGCAGCCCACAAGCCTTAGTGAGCCGGTCGCTGAGCAGCGCACGCGTGCGGCTTACCCCGAGCTGCTGCGAGCGGGCTCGTTTTGGACACGAGTCCCCTCGGCTTTCAGCTTGGCATGTCACTCACTACGAAATTTGATGGCGCCTCAACTTCGGGTACCCACGTTTTGCATGTGCGTCCGGCTTGTGGGCTGCCATCCAAGGTGAATTGCAGCAGATTGGGGTGCCTGACCCATCGTGATGTTGCATTGCACCCGAATTTGCCACGCACCGTGTGAACCCGGCAATTTTTCAAACATGTTTTTGCAATTTTGTTTCTTGCCCAGTTCGTGTCGGGTCGGTGGGTCTTATGTCTAGGCCGAGCCGTGTGCACCGACTGCTCTTGCGCTACATTCCGATGTGGGTTACAGTCAGACAGTCACGCTGTTTGCTTGCAGCCCGACGGCAGCTTTGCCAGATGGCGTCAACTCTACGACTGGATGAATCAAGTTCAACGAAGCGTCGGGCTGCGTTGGCCGGAGCCCACAACGATCCCCAGCACCGCGTCGTAATCGGCTCGGAGGTGAGGTGGGCAAGGCACACTTGGGATTTTTTGGCTCGCCTTCGCAACATCACCCTGCGCATGCCACGACTTAGGAGCTCCACGGTACATTGACGAGTCCGTTCGCGATAGATGGGTGTGTCCCCTTGCCTGAAGAAGTGCAGCCACCACGCGCACAATGTATACACACCCTGAAACCTAGACCCTTAACAGCCCAGATCACCGCTGACCGTTTGCATGGGCGTTCATGGCTCCGACCGTGTAATATGTTTCATGGTCCTAGAAACCTCTTTGCTTGTCAACTCCGTGACGGCGAACCAGCGCCGGGCCCAAGCAGTAGCCCCGGCATGGCGGAGCGCGGGCGGGGCGCGAACGCCGCGGAGGCGAACGAGGTCGCGCACGAGAGCTTTGCCTGCGCTTTGCCGGCACAATAAATGTTGGTGGCGAATACCAGGTGCCAAGCGACATCCTCGTACCGACCGTAATCGGTTGTGAAAGGACCGAACCTCCTCGTAGAGCTGCCGCTAGCAAGCCCGCATGGCTTAGAGAACGTGGCGTGCGAAGCTGGCAAGAACATGTGTCGGATAGAGCATTGACACGCCCACCTTTGATGGTTGTGATGTATCCTTTTCGAATAACCGCTTTCAGAGCAGAAACTGTTCACATCTCCTGCATAGGCGGCTATATACAAAGGTCCGCCACGAAATCAATGTTGTTCCTGATGTTGCCGAATGTGTTGACATCTACATGTGTGGCGACTCAAACATGCAGAAACTACGCATGTCGGGACCGGCTGTCCCACCCTTGTCGCGGTGCGCTATGTGCAGGGCGGTCAAATAAAGCATGTGCTTAGGAATCAACGATGCGGGCACAAAAACGGCAAGGCAACACTGGCTTGTTAGTGACGTTTTTTGTGGTTCTCACCTGTAGTTTTTAAGTAGATATTAATTTGAACCTCGCCCCCGCGGCGCACGGTTCAACGATCCAGAAGAACACAGTTCCAGCATAGCATGCTAGCACGCCAATTTCGCTGCACAGATTTTTTGTGTACCTACTTTCCACACCCTGAGCAGGGCACAGGAGGCATCACTGAAGCTTCTCTACAGGCGAGCAATGCTTCGCATGACAAGCATCCACGCTTCTAGCAACCTCTGCGATTAAAAGGAGAGTCCGTGCCTTCTTTGCTTGTGAGGCTCTAAATAGAGAAAGCTCAAAGGCCTCTTCCAGGTGTTGACAGGATGTGTGCCCCGAGGTTTGGTTCGGCTAAAGCACGCAAGTGCCACTCAGGCAGTCCTCGTTGGCTACTGCAGAGTCTCAGGTCGTGTGGTGGCAGTTTGGTTTGCCGGGGGCTTGACAAGCTGCGTGTGCTAGACCGGGGGCCGCGGCGAAGCGGAGCAGGCATTCAGATTCAAGCGGTGGTTGGGGGCTGCCAAGCGTGGCAGTGCAAAAGGTTGGGAGGCAAACAGCCGGTGCGGAGGGCCAGGTCGTGCCACAACACTGGCGCGCCCACACGACGGCCCCAGGCGGGCGATCCGATGACTGCCGACGCCTCTGGTTGTGTACCGAGTGCAAAAAATGGTGCCGCGGCCAACAAGGTGTCGGCGCTTTGCTGTGACGCGACGCTTGTGTCACCGTTGACCCGCGCAGAACACCCACAGGCGTGCGCGGAAGCATTTGACGGTGCAGCGCTGCAAGTCGCGGAGCGCCGCAAGCAGACGGCTTACCCCGAGCTCGCACGTGCGGGCCACAGCGCTTGGGCGCGCTAGCGACGGAGTCGGAGTGGAATGCGCAGCCACTTCCTCCGAGCGCAACGGGCGGCCGCCTGCTGTTCGCGCTGCGGCCGCTGGAGGCTGGTCCAGACGGTGGCAATGCATTTTTTCCGTTGCGGTCCAGCAGGCCGTTGGGGGCACGGTCTTTGGTCGAGCGTGGCCGGCGAATCCGGCCCAGCCTGGATCGGGTGCTGGACCTCGCCGAGAACACCGAGGTGAGTCGTCTGCCGCCCCGGCCGTAGCAACCCGTACTGTAGGCCTTAGGATCTAGGAAGCCAGTGGGGGAGCCTCAGACGCCAACGGCAGGAGGACAAGGGTGGGGGAAAATTTGGGGGGAGGGAAAAAAATACACGTGCTGGGAGTGCTTGGAACCCACCCATCGCCGGACCCATGCCTGATGCGCAAAAACACCGTCCCTGCAAGAAGTCCTGCATGATGCGTGCCCGCCTGTTCCCAGCTGTGTGCCGGATCGTCGAGCCGCGCAGCACAATGCAGCTCGGTAGTCCGCAGTAGCACTGGCACTGTGCGTGGATCGCTCGAAAAGTTCGGAAAAGACAACGGCAATGAACAGGAAGATCTTTTCGCAAGACAGTTGCAGCGCTTCCATGGGATCAGCTGAAATTGGAAAGGTACTTTTCCGGCAAAGATGGGCATGGGGGCTTATGCACCCCATTTTTTGTTTGCATTTTGTCAACCTGAGGCCGCGGCAGCGGTCTAGGGCCTCGCCTATTTTACCGGCATATGGGGCCAGGAGCCAACCAACACAACCACCAGCTGCGCCGCCGCTGCAGTTAGGGCGGTTCGGCACAGGGACCTTAGAGATGCTTCTAGCGGTTGAAAAGGTGCGTTGGAAAAAAAACAAACACAAACACACACACACACACACACAACCACACAGAAGCAAAAACCAGGATACTGGATACTGGTAAAGCCCGCTTCGGTGCCGCTTCGTCGAGTCAGAAGCTGACTACAAGGGATGGAAGATCAAACACGAAAACGAAGAGAACACAAAGAGCACGTCATCAGTCGGATGCATTCAATCGCGAACCCTGAGACTGTTGACCGTTGGTTGGCTGTACCTGTCCTGCGCTGATTTATTGCCGACCGAAAACCTCGGCCTAGCCGGTGCTGGCATTGTGTTGTCATCTTATACAAGCATTTTGGACGCATGCTGTTTTTTGGTAGCCCGACATGACGTGATGCAAATTCGCAACCCGGCATTGCAATTTTCCTGTTGTCCACTCAAAGGTGTTTGCAATGTATCTGGCAGACAGATTTTTACTTCACAAGCTGCACATCGCCGAAGCCTTCGTTTTAGCAGGCATGTTTGTGTGGTTTCCTGCGGCATGGCATCAGCAAATACCACGGTTTGAAAGGATTTCCGGCATCGTACGACTTCATGCCGTGATATTTGCTCTCGCTGGGGTGGCCGTTGGCAGTGCACCTGCATGACACGGGCAAACAGGAACCTAATTTGTATAGGATGCGGGGACATATTTGCTTCAGTGACATGGGCAGAGGCAAGTTAGCAAACCACATTTGAACTTCTTGATGTAGTAGCACCTGATGCTAAATGGAAGACGCTTGGGATCCTTGTGCTGGAGATTGCGTTGGTCCAATGCCGAGTTTCGAATACCGAAGTGTGAGCCACATGCGCCGTTGGATGTAGTGGACATGTGTTCAGTGTTCACTGTTTGCAGCAGCCAAGTTCGGCAGCGGCTGTCAACGTCCGGCAGGACTTGCTCCGAAAGACTTGGCCGCAGGCCCGGCTATGACATGTATGCCGCGCATATTGAATGACAAGCGACTTTTCGAAAAAGCTTAGGGGGGCCAAGCTGTTGCTATGAACATTGGGTTTGACTTCCGAGATATGCAATCGCCCGACACGTTCTTTTTGAGGCCCAGCGCTTGGATTCTCTTGTTGACAGGCGCCACCAGAGTGGATCGAAGAAGCAGAGGCGAAGGTGGGCCGAGCATGTTGAAATTGACATTCTTCGGTCAAGCTCCGGAATTGATTGGTGCAGGCATTGCTGCAGCCACACCTAGAATCTCCCGATTTGGCAGCTTGGCATGGACTTTAGCTCTGGTCCTCTATGTGTGGATTGTGTTGCAAGAACGAGGAAGATGCATTAGCGGCCGTCTTGACAGCTTCAACAGCTTATGCAGTACCTTCTCCAGCCAAAGAATTTGTGCGCACGAGGCGCCCTTGCCATCGAGAAATCTGTGAAAAGCTGAGCACCGAAACAGCCGTACGACGGAAGCAAACGACAGGACGTTGTTGTCGCTCGTGGAGCCGTGCGATGCTCATGTCCTCGAGGTCGGAATGCCCAGACTCGCACGCAGGAAAACTGCTGAGTAGTTCATGAATCAAGTTCATGATTCGGCAGGTCACACTGGAAACTCGGCAGCCCTTGGACATGTCATCAACCTGTGTGATTTAAGAAACTGTTGCCTGCCTCGTGCTAGGGGACCATCATGATGCAGTGGCAGGGGCAGAGATTTGAGAAAGTTTGTTTCGTTCTGGCTTCGAGGACTCGCTTCAGTTTGCGTCCGTGGTGCCGGGCCCAGTGTCGATGGCCAGTGGCTGACTGGAGTCTACAATCGCGATCACCTGCTAAGGGTGGAGACGAGCACATCTCGCATGCCTACCATGTCCGCTTCAGATTGAGTGGGGCTGGTCCGTGGGCCTTGGGCTGAGGCTCAGGCTGTCGTTCTCCGCCTGAGGGGCAGGGCATGTTGCAAAAGTTTTGGGCAGATGCAGGGACCGGTCGTGGCAGGCAGATTGATAGTGGTTTGATGTAGTGATTTACGTATATGACTTCGCGAAGGTCAGCAGCCCAACATTCGTGGTCCATGACGATGCAGCAGAAGGAGACCACAGTTCTGTCAGGATGTTATTGTTGTGCTGAGAAGCGGTGTGTGTGGCACCGGATGCCACTGGACCAGGGCCAGTGGAGGTTCAGATGGGAACGGCGGTCCGCTTCGTGGTTCCTTTGTCTGGCGGGGACAGACACTTGGCAAGTCGCGTTACTGTTTGTGGTTTTGTGGACGCAGGATAACAGAGGTGCAATGGAATCGAAGAGTACAGTCTTCAAGCTCCAAGGTCTTACACATCTATTCAAAGGTGTTTTTGCGATCGGGCTGGAGCTTCAGCTTCGAGAAGAGCTTCGCGAATCGAACCGCCGCTTGACATTGACTGCAGAAACCGAAGAAGTCTTCAGAGCCAGACCAGACCACACATGTGGAATTTGACCCATGCGAGGTGCAAACACGATTCTTCAGGGAGAGCTTGCTGCAGCAGATTCTGAGCAGCACGGGGTCCGTGCAGAAGCGGGCATGCCGCGTTCCAGAGTTGCCTAGGAACTTCATGCGCTCTGCGCCGATATCGAAGAGGAAGGGCGGAGCGGATCCTTTCGAACGCGGCTTCATCTTAGCCGACCCGGAGCACCCTTGAGGCCGTGCTTGCCGCTGAGCGGAAAACTTTCCATGCCGTCGTATGAACATGGAAAGACTCTGCTGTACATGTGGTCGAGGTTGTCCTGCTCGGCAGCCGCTTCGCAAGGAGATTGGCTCGGAGATCATGCAGCTTGGCAATCTTTTCCACTCACGATTCTCGCTGTCACGTCGTCGTGTTGAAAGGACCGAAGATGGGGCTCAATTTTGAGGGAATGCCTTTTGCGGTCCAACTTTTCACCAGACGCTGTGAGCATGCATATCTTTTGACGCAGCTCAGGTGTCCCTGTCTTTGCGCTTCGCCCGTGCTGTGGCAGCCCTGGATGCATCGCCTTGGCCTTGTGAGGCTCAAGCACAAGCTGTGGCCCCTTGGATTAGAAGCTTGAAATGGGCCTTGCGTGTTGAAGGTCCTGCAGGATAGAAGTAAAGTGCACTGAAACCCGGCAAGTTCAGGCTTGGGATGCCCCTTCTGCATATTCGGTTGACCGCGTGTCCACAAGGAGTCTGGACCTTTGAGAGATACGGGTCCCCGCTGCATAGTGCGAAGCTTGTCTCTGGCCTCGGGAACGCAGTCATAATCTTCTCCAGTTGCAGGTCCCTCAAATCCCCATCGCGCATCCAACGCCCCGAATCTTGGCTCCTCACCCCGGGGCAAAAGCTAAGGCCATCGGCCCTGAGGACGCAATTCAGGTAGAAGCAGTTGAAGGGAATCTATTGGTGCCGCATCTTTGCGTTTTGGTTAAAGTTTTTGGAATGTGAGGGAAGAAAGAAGTCCGTCTGTCGTGTGTTTGCACGATGTGACATGTTGACCTTGCACTTGTGTTTTTTTAGAAACTTGTGTTCCTACTTGGCAAGTGCAGATTGGCCTTGAAGTAGCGGCGTACTTCATACCAGCTCTCCCCCAATAGCTGCCCTCGAAAGACTTTACCATCAAGTCCTGACCCGAACTTGCAAGACCGCTATTCGCAGGACGGCCTCGGGATTCCGGGGTTGCGGGTCTCGGTAGAGCGCTTTTTCGTGCCGCGGCTGCTGCGCAGGGAATCAAGGATGATTGTGAGGGCCAGCTCGGTGTTGATAATCGAGCTTGAGGTTTAAAGACTTTTCACTTGGAGTGTCGCCAGGCTTCGGATCTCGGCCATATCGGGGCGTGGTTGAGTGACGAGTGATCAAAGCATGCATCCGTGCTGGCACCGCGGGGGCATGCTGGTTTAAATGGTGCTGACGGTCCCTGATGCTTCCTTGCATTGTGCTGACGACAGTAGCAGTGAATGTAGACAGAAGGTCAAATCAACTCAACCACTGTGGTCGCATGCAGAACCCAAGCTTCAAGTGCCAGCCGATGGACGCTGGTGGCACCTTCGCACTCAGGCATCCTTGGTGGACGACCCAAGGTGCCCGTGGGATCTCAGCGCCGGCTCGAGGGTTTGATGGAATTTGATGGATTCGTTTGCAGGCCAGCGGACCTGGAAGAGCCGCCTCCTCCTTTTTTAGGCACAGGCGTGGGCGTGTTAGCAGCAGTCTGATCTCCATCTTGTGACTTGTGGTTTTTCGTAGGGTTTTCATGACGACTGGATGTGGACCCCGGCAGGCCGACCCGAGTCAGGGACAGAGGGGATGAATTGGGATGCCTGCGACGAGCTCGACGAGACTTGGTGGTTCTTCTTGAGAGTTGTATTCGGTGTGTTTCAAACTTGTTGCAATGGCATAGTCCGTCTCCAAGATCCCGCTGCCTGCAAGATGATCCTGCCAGCATCACTGAGGATTTGCTTGTTCTCGGATCACCGACGCCTCGTTTTTCTGATGGTGCGCAGGACGTATTGGGTTTGGGACCTGCCGGGTTTGGCTTCTAGCGTAAGTATGTTTAATAGCATTGTAAGAAATTTTTCTTGCTGCTGCAACAACGACCCTGGATGATCGAGTTCATTTTCCGCAGCCTGATGTTTTTTGTCCCCACAACAATCCAAGCAAAATCGGCTGGCTGCATGTTCTGACTAGGTGGTATGCGCGAGTGTAGTTTTGTTCGCATGATTAAGCCATGGGCTCTTCATTGTGGACAACCGCGCATCTTGGCAGGAATCACCAACTTCCAGTGCTAGATCGCCTGTCAAGGACGCACCCTGGCAAGGCGACGACCTGCAGGACGCCTCTTTCCATGCCTTCTTGCCTTCTTGGCCATGCCTTCTTGGTTTGTAGGTGGGAACCACAGTAGATTCTGGACGATGCAGTTTTTTCTTCGATGGAAGTGATTTGCAGCGGAAGATGCGATGATGACTAAGCACGATTGGGAGCATGACCGTGACTGTGACTGCGATGTTGATAGCATTGATGGTGATGATGGTGATCCAGGACATGAGATCGTCGTCTTTGCAGGCATCTGTGGAGACTGGCCAAGACAAGGTGCTCGATATTTCACGAAAGCTGAGGGCCTTGAAGGGGTTATGCTGCCTGCTTTTGCAAGGGCTCGCCCGTCAAGCTTTCGCTTGCATGGTCAGCAGCTAGATCTGCCGAGGCACGTCTGCAGTGCATGTTCCAATTCACCACGTTCCCGGTTCTGGTCCGTCGATGCCATGTCTGGGACCGACTTGACACGAGGCACTTTGTTCGGAGGCCCAAGCGTATTTCGTATTGTGGCGTAGCTTAGTATTGCACCAAGATGGCGGCGATCACCTTGGTTGGTCGGGTACCGTCCAAAGCGACAACTGGCCTGAGAACCAATCGTATTTTCCCCTACTACGGCTGCCACTTTGTCAGCTCGGCCTGTGGTCGTGCTGATGGCTTGGTGGGCCCGGGTGGGCGGCTTCGCCGATGCGGCGTCCCAGGGTGGGCTGCGGCAGGAGCACTTGGCCTCTCTTGCCTTCGAGCGGCTCGGCGGCGAGGTGCGGCACGCGTGAGGCCGAACGACGAGCTCCTTGCCTGCCTGCCTCTCCTGCCTGCCTGCCTCTGCTTACCTCTCCCTGCCTGCCTACCGCCTGCCTCTCCCTGCCTGCCTGCCTGCCTGCCTGCCTGCCTGCCTGCCTGCCTGCCTGCCTGCCTGCCTCTCCCTACCTGCCTGCCCCGCCTGCCTGCTCCCTGCCTGCCTGCCTCTCCCTCCCTCCCTGCCCTCTCCCTCCCTGCCTCTCCCTCCCTGCCTCCCTCCCTGCCTCTCCCTCCCTGCCTCTCCCTCCTTGCCTCTCTCTGCCTCTCGGAGTTTTCACCTCTCGCTTGTTTCTGCGTCCGAGTGCAGGCGGGGACACACAGCCGGGACATGGCGTCGGGTCGAGGTCGACTGGCCTCTTTGGAGAGCTGGTGGCTGGAAGCCGAGTGAGGAGACCTGGCCGCGAACGCCTTTGGCAGAGTACTGGCCCTGCCTCGCCGAAGAGCCCCTGGCTGCGGAGGATTTTTACAGCCGCCAGGCAATCTACCGTCGCCTCATCGCGATCGAGGAGTTGCAGAGTCTGTTTCCGGGTCCACAGCTGGACGGTTGCCCGACGCGTCATTTTCTCTGGGCCTATGCCGTGCAGCTGGACTGGCAGTGGCGCAGTGGACGCCTAGGTGAGGACCGATCCATCTCACCCGACAGCTGGTGGGGCTGCGTGAACTACACGCTTTGTGTGCTTCCGTTTCTGGGAGCCGTGGAGGCCGGGCTTCTGGAGCCCACGCCGCTGCAGGAGCCTCCTTCTGAGTTGAAGGCGGCACTGGCGTCTTGGACTAAGTTCTGGCAGGACCTCAAGGTGACGGCACAGCAGCAGGGGGGTGTGGCTTTGACCGAACGACAGCTGGACAGGGTCCAACAGGCGCTCTGGTTCTGTCACACCGAGTCCATTCAGATGGCTCTGAAAATCTATGAGCCACAGCTGCTCCTTTTGTCCAGAGAAGAACAGCTCTTCGGCTCTGGCTGGGCTCGCTTCGTGGAGGTCTTAGCAGCTGTGGCCTGGAGGACCGACCTGGAGGCGGTGGCTTCGTTGGGCGCAGGAGACTTGGTCTGGGCTTCAGGTACGGGGGAGTGGTGTACCAATGTATCTGACCTTGACCGTGCACTGAATACCGTTGGCACCTTGCGACTGTCGCACCAGGTGCAAGTAGTCTGTTGGAGTTTGCGGGGTTTTCTAAAGCGAGATGCCAGGCAGGCCAGCAGCACATCATCCTTCACGGTAACGAGTTCAGAAGAGCTGACCTCTCGGAATGAACCCGCCCATTCAGGATACTTGCCACTGACTCGCCTCGCGACAGATGCAGATGGCAGCCATGGGGGGGAGCCTAGGGAGGTGGAGCTTTTCCGGACAGGCGCCAGCACAGTCCAACAAGTCGCGACTGTCTCTGAACGCAGCTTGCAGCTCATGGTGAGCTTTTGGCGCCGAGTGGGACGTAATTTTTCTCGGCGAGTTGCCGTGCCGGAGGTCATATTGACTTTGACACGCCCGAACCAGCCCAGGCTGCTACCCATATTTCGTTTGTTGTGCTGGTACATCAGACCAGGAAAGCGCGACTAGAATGACTAGAAGCTGGGATCGACTGAGTCTGCTCCGACTACACGCTCGGTTTTCTCCGGTGCAGCGTAGAGTAACCGTGCATCGATTGAACTTGCTGCATCTTTCTTGCCATACTCGAGTGACGGTATCTCCGGTATTACTGCTCCCACTCGTTAGCCGTTCTCGTGAGCTGATCCGCAGGTTTCGCCCACACGGAGATCACCTACTCAGCACGCGTCCCTTGATGCTGGCGGTCTTGACGTCCCTTGTTTCCAATGGTATCATGTTTCTGACGGTTGTGGTTGTTTCGCCCACGGTAGCAAGGCACATGGGTTGCTTTGCCCCGTGCTCCTTTGCTCGAATTGCCGCAGGATTCGCCTTTGACCAGCTTGATGACACAGCATGCGGCCACAAATCCCATCCTGGACGAGACCGACGAAGCCACTTGCCTCACGCTCTCTGCCTTCCCTGAGCATCCGCAAACTTCGAGTGGACATGACTTTGAGCTGCAGGCTTTGAGCTCGCTTCCTGCCAGAGAGGCGGCAGAATCGCCGGCGAGGGATTCTCCACACCGTGCATCCTGGCTGGCGGCAGAGCCCAGCGATGTCAAGGCTAGATCTGCCAGCTGCAGGAAGTCTCACTCAGCTTTGACTTCTGGAAGTCATGCGTCGTCGACGGCCCGAGCCGACCGATGACACCTAAATCAGTTTGCAAAAACTCGTAGATCCAGAGGAGCATGCTTTATGTCCAACTGTTCAATGCGCGCCGCTTCTAGGCTGGTGGACGTGCCGTGCACAGGCACCGAAACTCACAGCAAAGAGAACACAACAAACCATCCCAAACTCATGTACGGGATCGGGCCTATGCAGAAACTCTAGACAAACTGCTACGTACTGTAACATGACTTTACGGCCTTGTGACGCTTCCCTGAAGGACCCTCTGCCAGCAGAGGCTGAGGCGACAGAGGCCATGCGTTTCAGGGGTATAGTGGCATTTCGCGCCACACCCTACACTGTCACCGGTCGGTTGTCCAAGCCCCCCAACCCGATTCCAGCACGTGTCCTCCATCCAACTTCCGGCTTGTGCAAGAGTTGCAAAATGTGAGGCCTCTGCTGTCCCATTGAGTGACTTCCTTATCAGACGATAGAACTGGCGTCCACTTCAAGAGAGTCGCACAGGGCTGCTATTATGAGATGGCGACGTGCAACTTCTTTCCAAACCTTGGGGCTCTTCTGAAAGAGTTTTGGCTAAAGAGCGACAGAACCGAGGTCGTCGCCAGCAAAGCTGCCGGTCTGCCTCTTCAAATCTTCATAGCCACGGGCCTAAAAGTATGATCCGCGGCAGGATGGAATGGAGCTGTTCGTCGATATGCAGTGTTTCGGCAGCTGCCTAAATGCCAGACTGCATGCATGTGGCACCTCCAAGGCAGACGAGATACTGCCCCCAGCAGCACAGCTTCGGGGAGATCTTGCCCAAAGGAGCTTCGAATCCACAGGTGATCGTTTGCAATCGCTTAGTGGTGTGGTGGGAGCATGTTCCGCAGTCTTTCCGTCGAAGTGCCACCCAACAGCCAAGAGCCAGAGACTCCAACTGCCCCGACAGGATTGCTGAGCTGGATCAACTGCAGCACTCGCTTCTGGCAAGAATCGGTGTCGACAAGTCGGAACCATGGCCTGTCAGGGAACCGTGTTCGATAACTGTTCTACCACACGTCTTGGCATGACTCTATTTTTGAAATTCTTTAATGTACTGCAAAGAGGAGTTTCAAAGGTGCCGAAGGGAGAAGTCGGATTGAGCCAGGATGCTGTTCCGAGCGACAGCTTCAAGAGGAGCGTCGAAGCGGATGACGTCGACGAGACCGACGCGGCTCCACAGGAGGAAAGCCGAAAGGAAAGCGAAGCTCGGCAGCACGTATGCCGTGCTGTCGTGAAGTGCAGTCTGCGGACATCAAGCTAGCAAAGACTTTTTCCTTCATCACTGCATGCAGCTCGCACGGCGGCTTCCCCAAAGTGTAGCTGGGCCGAGGTCCAGGGCTATACTGGGACCTAGTCCTAGGGACCGGGGGTGTCGATCATATTGGGAGTTGGCCGGGTGTCCTCAATGTAAGTTTACACAAGTCCTGGAAATGTCACTGGGACTTGAGGCTAGGCGTGTGTTTTTTTTCTCCATGTGTGCATGCGATGACCTCGGAGAGCAGTCGCGGTTTGGGCGATGCTGGCTCGGCCCCGGCTCTCAGGACGCTGGCTTTCCGCTATCCGGGGGCCTGGAAGCTCCCTCTTCGAAGGAGCCCGATCCAAAGCGACATCTGGGGCGGAGAAGTTCCCAGCAGTGGTGACCCCCATCAAAGACACCCTGCCTGATGGAAGACAACGGTCCCCGGCTTTAGAAGGTTTTGATCAGGGGATCGTCACGGTGTTAACCTTTATATAGATCTGCCTTGGCCAGGAGTCGGTGCGTGAGCTCCCCGACGAGCCGGAACCTGCGTGCGAGGTCACTCGGTGCTCATTTTCAGTTTGATGCACCACTGTGCAGGTCCATGGAAACAGCATGAAAGCATGTGGAAGGTGAAGTGCAATGGATAATGTGCCGAACGACTCACAATTTGCACTTCGTAGGCCGGTAGCAATTTCAGACTAGTTCCTACCAAACCAGTAAAGGAAAGCCATTGAAGCAGGACCATACTATATACCAACACTTCACTTTGACATCCACTTGATCGTTGAGCTTCGCTGAGCTGCACTTCTAGAAGCAGCAGGAGTCCCTTGGTGGCCCCGATGCCGACGACAGCCACAGACCAGAGGGTGACTTGCAGGTTCGGGCTTTGAATTGCGTTGGTGAGGGGCTACAGAGATCCACATCCACGACAGCTCTAAGCCCCAAACTTCGCAAGAACACACTCGACGATCTTCAAGTCTGCAAAGCCTCTTAGACCGCACGTGCCGACTGGGTGGCTGCGGTAATAACCGTGGGTCGGTCCCTACCTCCCTACTTTCCTATACTTCCCTCCTCCATACCTCCCTACCTATGCACCTACCGACCTACCGACCCACGACGACGGACCGATCGATCGACTTAGGCTCAGCCCTGAGACCGCCAGCATCGATCGCCGAAGAATCGAACCTGGTTTGCCGCCGGCATTTCCTCCCATCTCCCCAATGAGAGGCGCGAACGACGATCCCAGAGGTGCCAGGCAGTGGGCGGAAGGCGAAGCGTCGCAGGGCGGGTGAATTCATAAGCTGGAGTGACTGGGCTCCTTCTGAATGGGCCTGGAGAATGCTTCTAAAATGTAGGCTGTCATTTGCCCGACCCCAAACCTGGCAACTAGTATGACGGCATGTGCATTATTGTGCATATGTAATCTGTAAAGTAGTGGGGTCTAGTCCCTTGATTGTAACCCTCTGTGATTGTCTGCCTTGGCTACATGTGCTGCTGCCAGCCTGCAAGTGAAAGCTTAACAGATCAAACTCTCAGCGTTTTTCAGCCTTACCTATGTTAATAGTCCAGTTTTGTCTGTTTCTGACTTAAGACAATACCCTTGGCCCACCGAACTTGGATACCCAGCGATGTGCGAAGCTGTTGTGTTTTGATTTGGCAGTGCAGGGTCTCAGGTTCTTACATCTTGTTTCTTGATGTTTGCTGGATTACTTTCTGCATATTGCCCCTGCTTCGTTGCCCCTGCTTCGCGTGTCAGGGTAGTGATGTTACTGTAGACTGTGCCTGCCCCGTGCGAGTGTGCGTGTCGGAGCCTGGCAGCCACTGACAGCCCAAGTTGACTTCAGCCCTGCTACACTTGCAAGTAGAACCACCCACAGCTCTCCGCCAGGTTTCGGCCTTCAGGGGTGCTGGAGCACCGCCACCCCGCAGCATCGCAGAGGCCACGCCACAGCACCCTGGATGCAGAGAGATGCAGGGAGGCGATTCTCGGGTCTTAATGGACTTGGTCTCGAGGGCTTGGGCTGCGTGGACACAGAAAATTCAGGAGTCGACAGTGTTGGATGGTGAAGCATTCCTTGCGGTAGAATCTTGTTTGCTTGTAGCTTCGCAGGTTCTTGCTGTTTTAAGGCCACCTTGGTGGATTTGTGTCTTCACCTTCGCCTTCACCAATTTCGCCACGACAGTGTTCGAAAGTAGGCTGTGAGTCACCTCAACAAAAGGTCGCCGTAAAAATGTGTGCCCGGATACGGAAGACCCTGCATATCCCTGCTATGCACATTCAAAGACATACGGACGTCAGATTGATGTTGTAGGTCAGGATGGGCGCTTTTGATGCAGTTTGTGCATGTAGGCATTTTGGGTTTTTCACAGACTGCAGATCGATTTCGGATTGACGTCATGTCAGGCACCTCCCCGTGCCAACCCAAGCAAGTGGTCGCCTGCTCTCGCTGGAGCCGCCGGGATGGGCCCAGCTCGTCGAGGGCAAGCTGCCCGGTTGCAGGGGCAGGGGGGCTTTTTCATCAAAAACTTGTTGCAGGTTCCAAATTTTGGAACCCGTCACACTCTGACGGTTCCCGGTTCTGCCGCAGCAGCAGGCCAGGCGGCCAGGCAGAGCCCAGCCTGAACCCCAGGCTCCTCCGATCCTTGGCAGATCCGAGGCCCTCTGGCCTAGCACTGGGTGGCCGTGGTCCCCTTCCCGTCTCCTTGAGCGCAGACGCCCAGGCTCTCCTCACTGTTCGGCTTAGGTCTGGATTCCCAGCCGTTTAAGTTCGAGCATTGCAATTTGAAAACATTGGTGGCTGCGAGAGGAAGGCCGGTCTTGAATTCTGCGACCTACTGACACCTGTTCTGCTGCAAAGAGACCTGATGGCTCGCTGAAACGCCAGCAAGAACTGAAGCTGAGAGCGAACTTCTTTCAGTTCGAAGCTATGTCGTAGTCAACAGCTCGGCAATGCGGGTTTGTCTTTACTAGGTAGGAGGGAACAAATCCCAAACCTGTAAACCTAGAACCCCGAAACCGTCGAAACCCCAAGCCCCTAACCCCTGAACTCTGAAGCCCCAAGCACCTTCTGAAATCACCCTTGTAGCCTTACAAGTTGTAGAGCCCATGATTGTGAGTTATAAGGACCCTCTGCAGAACCCTTTAAGGAACCCTGTTGCTCCGAAGCCGCTCTAAACTCCCAAGCCGTTCTAGAACCCTAACCCTAACCCATAGACCCCTCCGTCCCAAGCCCCAAGCCCTAAACCCTGCAAAATAAAACCTGAAAGCCTCTGTAAACTCGGACCCTTCAAGCCAGGCATGTGCCTTGTGCGAGTGTGTGAGTCGAAACCTCGTAAAACTCCTAAGTGGGGGTTTCCGAAAATCGGGGACCCTAATATAGCACCCTAGATAGTAGGATCCGTGTTATAAGGACCCCAAAATAAGGTAACCCCCTGTTTTCGGAAAGTCCTAAAGTCGCTTCAGGAGTCCGGAAGCCTTGGCGCCGGAACCTCCGCTGGCCGCTGTGTGGAGGTCCCATCCGGGTCTTAAGGAACTTTGACGGGCCTCTGGCTTCCCTTTTCAGGATTTCCACAGAAGGGTTTCTGTAGATTTGTGTAAAGCTTACACTAAGGGATACTAGAAGGGTTCTGTATCGGGACCTTTCGTTCGGAGGCCCGGCCTCAAAGCCGAGATCAGGAGCCCGTCTCCCTCCACAGTCCGGCGCCCACGGAGCTGCCAAAGACCTCCCTGGGCCTTGGGAGGCACAGCTTTAGAATGAGGGCGGGGTGGGTGAGATCCAGGTTTACGATGGGGCAGTCTGGGCTTTGAAGCCTTCCGCCGGTGCTGTCGCTGCAAGCTCAACAGTCTTGCATCTGCATCTTGTGCACTGCAGGAAGTCGCCGCAGACAGCTTTGACTGCACCGACAACCGCCCTGACGGCCATGTCGGAGGCATGTGGTTTGCAAGGGTTGAAACCAGGGTTGAAGGTTTTCTAAGAAGATTTCGAGGGTTCGTCTCCTCTTGAGCACATGTTGTGGGCAGAGGGAGCTCCCGGGCGACGAGGCAAGCCCGCTACAAGAGGGTTTTGGGTTTAGGGTCTAGCTGGGAAGCGACTCCACAGCTCGTGATGATGTGAGGCCCAAGCTGTACAGACTCGGCTTGTCCTGGCCAGGCCGCTTGCCAAACGACCTGGTCTTCATCAATTGCGTCCGAGGCAGGTATGCCGGTCCAGTTTCGACTCGGTGCCGGGAGGCTTTCGGCTGCTCAGCTTGGGGCTTTGGTGCAGGTCAGATCGAGCAGTGCATGCATGTCCGGGGATGTGTCGAGCCAGCAGGGTCTCAGCTGGCTCGCAACGGGGAGAGAATCGCAACGGCAAACAATCACCAACACAGAGTACCCACCATGCGCAAACTCTTCTGGACAGAATGCTTTGTCTGGTCGGCGGTTTCGTCCTCTTTGCTATTTCAAGGTAGTGTCGGGAGGCTGTGCGATTTCCATTTTGCAAAGATGTTGCTCAGGCTGTCCGCTTGAACTTTCGTAAAGTTCGTATCCCGAAGTGCAGCAGCGGTACTTTGCATCATGTTTTGTTTGAGAGGTTCTATCTTGGACACCGTTTCGCAGTCCGGCGAGCGACCTTTGGCGGCATCAGGGCTGACATCCGAAACAGAAGGGAGTCAGTTGGACTGGATTTCGGGGTCACAGCAAGCCGACAAGAAGCGAAGTCTACTGACTGTGAAACATGCTGAAACATGCCTCACAGCTGATGAGCTTCACACCAGGCGCGTCTCGCCGAAACGCAGCACACTGCTACAGCCACGTCTCTCGCGACTTCGCCGCCAAGGTGGGATGTCCCCGCTAGGATTTGCCGAAGTGAAGATTCCGAACCCTTGGCCTCCAGCAAACCAGTCACAGATATGGAGGGAATGTTCTCAGATTTACAATGACCCCTTGGCTTTCCTTTCGGTGTTTGTGCGAGCCTGTGCCGTTAACATTGTCGACCATGGCCCTGGGCTCGTGCAGAGGCAGTTTCCTCCACGGCCGCCTTTGTGGTCTCCAGCCACCACGCCCCAGCCGAGCCCGGATCGCTCCCAGGCCCGCATAGGTTCGATGAGTTGAATGAGCTGCTAGGATATCGAAAGAAACAAGATGGTCCACTATGCTTATCAACTGAACATGTATGAACACCGTTAGTTATATATATATATATTTTTTTCTTTTGTATTATGAGACAGTATAGTATATAACATTATATAATATTGCATTATACTGGACAGCGGAAAGGTAATAGCCTTGAGCAATCAATCACTATGATATCATAATATAGTATCGTGCAGTATCATACCGTACTATATTATGTACTACCACATCGTATTATATACTGTAGTGTTTTATACATCTTATTGTTTATTATGTTGTTTTAAGTGTTTTACTATGCAATATACTATATTGCATATGTTATCACATTATGTCATATACCTTACATATATATATATACATATATATATATATGTATAGATAGATAGATAGATATATNNATATATATATATGTATAATATCATCAGACGCTGAAAGATATTATATTATACTATTTCATACTCTGTTATATTAAATTGCATCAGCCAACATAATATAACACTTTACATCATTATATGAAATATAAAACTGTTTCGAGGATATATTATTGTATATTGTAGCATTTTATTTTATGTCATTATAAAGAATAAAATGTATTAGATTGGGTTCTATTACATAGGCTTTTTCTTCTTCTCTTAGTATATATTGCCTTTGTATATCTGATATTATATATATATATAT
>CAJNJA010060920.1:258-23632 GCA_905231915.1 Symbiodinium necroappetens
AGGGTTTAGGGTTTATCATTTAGGGTTTAGGGTTTAGGGGGCCCAAGAGCAGGTTTAGGGTTCAGGATGTACCCAAACTCTAAGCAGGCCCCCGGGAAGCGCAGAGAGTGCACTCACAGTGCTGACTGCGTTTTTAATCTGGCAAGACGACACCTACAGAGTTCAGGGCTTCGGATCACCCTAAACATAGTAGGACTTTGGTTTAGACGACACCTACGGAGTTCAGGGCTTCGGATCACCCTCACCCTAAGCATAGTAGGACTCTGGTTGAGTGTATCGGGTTTCTCTCACCCTCGCCCAACCCCAAATGCCTGCACTGAACCCTCGTCCTCTTAATCGTGAATTTCTAGACCCTTCAAGCAGGAGGGTTATGGCTATGGCCTTTGGAGTATGAGCTTATAGCCCTGAAGCGGTAGGTTTTTGGGCTTCACAGGTAGGCTTTACTTGGCTTCCAGGATGTCGCTTGCCAGAACAGCAAATGTACGCCGTGGATGAGCCGGGACGGAGTCTCTCTTTCTGCCAAAAGCGACCCCAAACCTCCCCTTTTGGCACCCAAACCTCCTCATTTTTGCGGATGTATACCCAAGAGTAGCTCGTAATAAGGAACCCCCCCAAAAGGTAGGTTGGTTTGGGCTGCAGGTCAGCCCTACACCCAGAACGATGGGAATGTCCCTCCAAGATCGTGGCTTGAAGCGATCGATTTCAACATGCAGAGAGCCCTAAATTTTGTAGGGTTTGGGCTGTAGGGTTTATTTCGAACAAAGCCTAACCCTAGACACAAAGCATCGCCACTCCCCAGGAGGTCGGAGCCATTACAAAGCCCCCCAGAGGCCCGACAACCGGTGGAAAGGCCGGTTTAGGCCCGTAAAACTAGCTTCAGGGTTTGTTGTGAAGGCAACATAAATACCCCAGAACAGAGCGCGCCGGGCTCTTGTAGGCAGGCAACTGCACAAAGTGCATTGCCAGTTGCTGTGCCTTTTCACGGCCTTGACCATCGAAAGCAAAACTCGCCGTGCCGGATCTGAAGCCTCTGTGGTTTTAAACCTAACTTGACCTTGAACCCTGAACCCTAGCACCCTAAAACCTAAGCAAGACACATGAGATGAAAGCCTCATTTCCAGACTCGATGGGTTTAGGGTGCGAGCCATTTGGCTGTTGGGGATCTATGGGTATGGCACGGTTTCGTCGCTGGCCAGAGAGCTCAATGCTCCTTACTCAGAGAATGTCGTACAACATGCGGGGCTGAAGAATAAAACCCTAAACCCTAAGAACTATTTGAAAACCTCCGTATGACCTCCCTAAGACCTTACGCCAAAGCCTGAAACTCCTGAGCTGCCAACATCTCCCTGCTCAGCCCTAAAACCCTACAACGCTAAACCCTAACCCCTAAACCCTTAACTGCTAAGCCCTAAACCCCTAAACCCTCCAACTCTACCCTAACCTTGAAACCCCTAAACCGAAGCCCCTAAACCCTAAACCCTAAAGCCAACAAAAACCCTAAATCCCTAAACCCCGAAATCCCTAAAGCCAAAACCGTTTGTCCTCCTAGCCGGCTCTGCTCGAAGCTTAGCAGGCAGACGCTTTGATTCAGGAATCCCAACACGGAGGGTCTCTGGAATTATGGGACTTAAGGTCCTTATGTCAACAATTCCCACTCTCAGGATGGGTATACATATGTGTATTTACATATATACACATGGTTACATATGGATTAGATGTGTGTATATATATATATAGATATATATATATATATATGTAATCCATCGATCTATCCATCTATCTCTCCATCCTTCTTCATACATGTGGGATCCCTTAGACCCTAAATCGTGGTGTATCTTCTCCTTCCCCTTCCTTCCCCCTCCTTTGCTTCTACCGCTTTTCTGCGGAATCTGCTGCCATGACTTTCAACCTCCTCGGCCCGTGGGGCCATGAGATGTTCGACGTGGACCGCATGAGGGCGCGCTGTTGGGGGGAGTTTGAGGGGTGTGTCCTCGATAGGATCCAACGATTGCTTGACTGTTTAGGCTTAGGATTACCCTAAACCCTAAACCAGGATCTATAGTCAGTAGGGATAGAATGAGAGATTTTAGTGGGATAAGTTTCGAGATTGCCGGGGCTCTTCTTCGGAGTCCTCTGTGTCTGTGATTTGCAGATGTCGGTGGTGTGCTCGAGGAAATGGTTTAGGATTTAGGGTTTAGGGTGGGCTGGCGGCTTGATCTTGCGCAGGTGGTAGATATGTCAGCTTGTGGACATCCCATGCTGTTGATTGACAGACAGCTGTCGTCGACCAACACTGGTCATTTCTTCATTAGCGTCCGTTCTGACCAGCATTCATTGCATTGCTGTTTCCAGATTCCCAGCCCCACATGCAGAGCCATGTTCGTGTCGCGTGTCTACATCATGCTTTGTGGTGCTCGCGGTGATAGCAGTCGCGGCAGCTGCGGTTGTGCTAGTGTTGGTGGTGGTTGTGGCGGTGGCTATCCTTTATCGTAGGTCCAGGCTCGGCTGCATAAAAAGTCGCTCTGGCGAGGGTACATAGATGTTTTGAATGAGGTCGCACCTCTGCTGTCCTAAGCCCAAGGCCCAGATTGCACAGTTTCGCAGGGAAGCTCAGTCGACATCCAAATCTTCTCGGAACCGCACCTGGATTGCCTGAACGCGAACCTGAATGTATACTACTGTACATACAGAGCCTGCCAGGCCGATTCAAAATGGCTCCTCTTCGTTTGCGTCATGACATCCTTCGTGTTAATCTTCCAGGCGGGAGCTCCAGACTTTTCCGCCCTTTTTCTAGGGTTTAGGGTTTAGGGTTTTAGGGTGAATTCAGATTTTTCAGATCGTAGCCTTTTCAACTGTGCTCGGATCTCTACAATATGAATTGGGAGCCATGATGCAATGCTTTCTTTTGACATCGTAGATCTCTTAGTAAGATCTCAGTGGCCATGTGCCAGCAGACAGCGACGCACTCCTCAGCAAGTGCGGCAGTCCTCCGGCAGAGAAGTGTGAGATGTTTATTGCAGAAGGCAAGCTGAGGCCAAATGTTGGCATCCCGGAAATCTACAAACCTAAAGCCTAACGCTTTGAACCCTTCGCAAGGACACCCGAATCTGAAAGCCTAAGCCTAAACACAAATCCGAAACCCTAAACAAAACCCTAAACCCCATGATTGGAACGGCTGGAAGTGCTCGGAGAGTCAAGCCAAAGCGCCAAAGCCCCAGGCAAAAGACAAAGGAGAGTCTGACAAGGACCCAGAGAGCCCACTGCCCCTGAATGAAGGGCCTTTATATAAGGGCTGCTGCGAGGGCTATACTATACTATACTATAAGGGGCCGTTCTATAAGGGTTGCTATAGGGTCTATACTATAAGGGTTTGTAGGATTTCATGCGGGTGAAGACGTCTGAAGGGCCTGTAACAAACCCTCAACATGGGTGTAGGGTTTAGGTGTTTACGGTTCGGTGGTTTAGGGGTTTGAGGGGTTTAGGGGTATGAGGGGTTTAGGGGTCTGGGAGTTTAGGGTTTACGGGTTTAGAGGTTTGGCGTTCTTTATGCTATGAAGGTTCCAACATGGCAGACCATACTTAAGCCCTGGGCTACCCTAAACCCTTAAACCCAAGACCCATAAGCCCTGAACCCCACACCCTAGACCCCAAAACCTCTAAGCCCCAAAGCCCAAACCTTAAACCCCTTAACCCCTGAACCCCGAAACGCTAAGCCCTAAACCCCTAAACCCCTGAGCCATAAGCCCTTCGGCCCTTTGATTTTCAGCTCGTCGCTGGCGCTGTCGGTAAGTCTGACGCGCTCATCGCCGACTCCGCCCACACAAGCGGGGCAGCCCGGGGTGTGAGGTTGAGAAATTGGGTGTTTAGGGCTTAGGGTTGAGAGTTTTTGAGATGTTGAGACGGTTTCTAAGGTTTTGGAGTTGGTGCGAAGCGCCAAGTCGCAACGAGAGATACGTCTAGAGTTTAAGGTGCAGTGTTCAGGGTGAGAGGGTTTAGAGTTGCTCAAACCTACTCAAATGGGGGGTGTATGGTCAAGCGTTCAGAGGTAGAGGTGCTTAGAGGCTCAGGCAGCTGAGCGTGTCAAGTGCGGTGTCCAATCAGGCGGCGTCTCCCGGGGCATGTTGGTTTTGGGGCCGATTCAGCTTTGCGTGTGCAAGTTTGGACCCGAATCAGGTCCACCAGGATGTCTTGGTTCGAAGTTGTGGTGCAGGTGCTCCTAAGCCCCTAAACTCTAAACCCAAAGGCCCTTTAAAACAAAAACTAAACCCTAAACTCTAAACCCCTAGACCCTAAACCCTAAACTCTAAGCCCTAAGTTTAAGCCCTAAACCCCAAACCTCCTGTCTCGAGTCCCGAGACCCATAAAGCAGCGACCACAGGACCCCCGCAAGCTGCTTTCCAAATATCACCGCAGCCATATTTAGGGTTTAGGGATTTTGGGTGTAGGGATTTAGGGTTTAGGGGTTTAGGGATTTTTAGGGTTTCGGAACTTAGAGTTTTGGGATTTAGGGTTTAGGGATTTAGGGTTTAGGGGTTTAGGGATTTTAAGGGTTTCGGAATTTAGGGTTTAGGGGTTTAGGGATTTTTAGGGTTTCGGGACTTAGGGTTTAGGGATTTAGGGGTTTAGGGATTTTTAGGGTTTAGGAATTTAAGGTTTAGGGATTTAGGGTTTAGGGGTTTAGGAATTTCACGAACCTCGAACCCCTAATTTTCCAGACCTTCCAAAATCCTGTAATCAAGCAATAGACCTTATAAGTTATATTAGGGTCCTACTCTCATTTAAGGTACATTCCCTCTTTAAGGGGCATCGGAAGGGCTGGGTCCTACACCGTAAAAAACGAAGGCGTGGACCTCATCACATACTTCCTCAACTTCTACGTCGTCCGGGCCTCAGTGCATATCATGCATCGCGGTTCAATGTAATATACATGTTAGGATCTAAGGTTTAGGGTTTGGGGTTTAGGAGTTAGGGTTTAGGGTAATTCCCCTTGTATGGAGTTAAGTATAATATAGCTGAGCACACCCCCAAACCCTAGTCTTGACTGTTGTACGATGGGCACTACGATTATGGGTATGCACACCACACGTTCCTGGGAGTAAGACCCTTATCCTCATCATCAACCGCCTTGCGACGTGGGGTGTGGGCATCGCGGTTCCAAGCTGACACCATCATCACAACAAGCACTAGCATCACCATCAGTGTCATCATCACCATCATCATCATCATCATCGGCATCACCACCATCACCATCAGCATCATCGTCACCAGCGCCATCATTATCATCATCCTCCTCCTCATCATCATCATCAGCAGCACCATCATCATCACCATCACCATCGTCACCATCGCCATTACCGCATTTGTCGATCATCACCCTCATCATCATCGTCATCATCGTCGGCACCACACGCCTATCGCCATCTACAAATGACAGCAATGCCAGCATCACCAGCAGAAAACCTAGACAACACACACCGACAGTAACACCACGTTCCCCTAAACTCATCACACTCCCTATATTAACCCTCGGCCCAGTCTTGTTGGCATCTTGGTGGCGTGTTCTGGAGTCGCGGTTTGGTGAATTGGTGTTGTCTGGTGCTTGGATGTTGCTGCTGTGTTGTTGGAGTTGTTGGAGTCGTGGCTTGGTGTGATTTACATTGAGATGTTGGTGTTTTTTGTTTGTTTTTTGTGCTTGGCAGTTGGATACTCGAGGGTTAGAGACGCACAGACAACACACACACACACACAATGTACACAACTGCAAACATCGCAGGATTTTGCTGCTAATTCCTCTCGCAAACAAGAACCGAACACAATGTAAACACAACACCGCAACTCAAAAACACGCAAACAGACAAATAAGGGCAAAACACCATGTCGCGAACGATGATAGTCCCTGGCCGCACCAATCTTGTATAACCCTGAATCCTACCTGGACACCACAAGTATGTAGAATAATAGCCGTCTATAGGTGTTGGGCCTAACCCTAAACCCTACACCCTAAACCCTGAACCCTGAACCCTAAACCCTGAACCCTAAACCCTAAACCCTAAAATAAGCAAGTTTATCGTCCTTCAGCCGGACCCATGGCCCAAGCTGGAGGATCCTCAAGGAAGGTAGGGAACTGTAGAGAATATCCCCTGTGCTAAGGAGAATTCTGAGCTAGTAGATTTAGGGTTTCGGGTTCAGGGTTTAGGGTTTAGGATTCAGGGTTTAGGGTTTAGGGTTTTAGGGTTCAGGGTATATGCCTCTCCTAGATCTCCTTGCCTGAACGATCCCATGCCCTGAGGAGTACCGCAAAACAAAACACTTTCGGTTTGGCAACAGCTACGACGCCTTCGGCGTCATGCAGGCGGATCAGGGGGTGTCATATAGCAGATTAAGAAATATAAATGCTAGTTGTGTTCCGTTGGGTCCCGAATTCTCGGGGCATTACATTTCACACCATAAAACACATTCTAGCTATTAAGGCCCTCATTTTGGGGGTCACAGTCAAGGGGTCAAGGAAAGCAAGATTGCGGGTTTTAAGGCAGAGGGTAAGTGATCAGAGGTCAATGTCCAGATCTTGCGGTTTAGGGCTGCCGAGGAACCGTACCTAGTACTTTTGACGGATGTCTCGGTTGTCTCGCTGTGGGTATTGGGGTTGGGGAGGTTCAGCTCCAGGGTATGATTGGGCGCGGCTGGACACCTGCTTCAAGATGTTAGAGGATATATGATTCTTTACATTACGACTAGGGTGTACTGTAAGGGCCTTAATCATTTGAATAGGGCTTTGAGGCTCCTCATGACAATTATATAGCAGAGCATACCCCAAACCCTATTCAAATTAAGGCACCTAGCTTAGTGCTTAGTTAGTGTCTTGGATTGGGGTCTAATTTCGGATATCGCCGCCCTAGGACTCGTAAGAGCCAGGATGTACTCGGAGTCACGGCTTCAATGCTTTGGTTGGATATCAGAGCAGGCAAATATACTAAAAACCACAAAAATATGCTAGAACACATGATGATGATATACACAACATATCAAGGGTTCGGGCCTTGTCCGGCCTGTGGGATTTTGGGTGTGGGGCTTAAGGTCCGCAATTTTCAGAAACGGACGAGCATGGGCGGGGGCAACAATAATTAGAGTAATTGAGGTGTTGAGGGTTTTAGGTTGTATTGTAGTATTCATGACACGGGAACACTGAGGAACAGTATCAAGAATTCCTCCGAGCCCATTATATGAGGAACTCGACACTTTTATAAATCAATGTGCCTGGAACTTATAAGTTGACTATGAACCGTTTCTGGCTGAAGCATTAGTGCTTAGGATGAATCGGACTCTTCTGCTCTTGAACCCGAGATTAAGTCCCCTACCCCCCGACCGACACAGGATCAAGAACCCTAAACCCTAAACCCTAAACCCTAAAACCTAAACCCTAAACCCTAAACCCTAAACCCTACCCGCCCCTACCGACACAGGATCAAGAACAGCGCCGACTGGATCTTCGTGGTTTGGAGCCCGGGGGAGTGGGTGAAGCTCAAAGCCGGTTTAGGGATTTTACGGCTCCTTCACGACATAGTTGTGATACTTTGGGATACCGCAAAAAGCCATCAATCATTGTTAAGTTGTCATACTGTAATTTAGCTCAACAGCCCTATTCTAATCATTCAGCAGTCATACGATAACATACCTCAAAAACCCCATTCTAACTATTCATGCCCGTATCTTCTGTTTGGGATTGAGGGGCGGGAGGTTCGGTTTGGGCATCGCAACTACAAGTTTAGTGTTCATGTATAGGATTTAATGTAGGGGCCATGTTAGAACAGGTTTTTGGGGTACGTCATACTATAACTACAATAAGGAACCCCCAAATTCTCTTGGTAATTATTTAGGCCCTATATTACGGCTTCACCTTCGGAAGATGTGTCGGTCAGCCTCAAGGCCTTCGACTGTCGAATGCCAAGTCCCCGGCCTTCAGCCGGAGCGCTTGTCAGAGAAACCCTCGGCACGAAACCCCTTTGCAAGTTTCGAGTTTCGCTGTAGCCAAACCTAAAGCCTAAACCAGGTTCTACCATCTCAACCTTCCTGCTGGTCACGGCAACTGGATGGGCTTCGAAAGAGGCGCGAATCCAGCCCTGTCGCTAATTAGTCCTCAAGTTGCATTTGGTTTTCAAGGTCATAGCTTTATGCGCTTAGATTCCTAGAGGGTCGAAGTATCAGTATAGTACATACTGTTAGGACCAAACTATCTACTACATTGGTACTCCGTTCCTTTTCGTCCTAAACCCTAAACTCCCGGAACTCCCTCAACCCTTTTTCACATTCACTTCTGGTTGCAGTTCTGTAGCGCTGCAGGGTCACACCTGGGGCTTGTTGCCAGACAGGTGTCTGAGTAAATCAGCTTGGGTTTTGGGTTCTAGTAGATGAGGGTCGGTCCGAATATGCATCTTGTGTACGTCGTAGCATATTGTCAGGATACGTGGACCATACAAGCGGAGGCTAGTGCACATACCTCAGACGTCTACGTGAAAGCGTTGGAGTTTCCTGGCCTGGGGGGGCTTTCGATTCTTAGGGCTGGAGGACATTGGAGTTGCGGAATGAGTTCGGGCTGAGGGTTGAAGGTTTATAGGGTTTAGGGGTTCAGGGTTAGGATTTAGGGGTTTAGGGTGATATCCAGCCCAAAAGCTAACCGACACCCGCAACCCGAAAGGGGAGGTGTAAGAAGAATGGGATCCCCACATGGAACCATGAACCGTCGGCTCCTGTACTGTATCAGGGCCCCCCAACAAGAGACACTCTCATGCCAAGAACTCGAAAATCCCAAACCCCTAAGCTTAGGGTTTAGGGTTTAGGGTTCTAAGCCTAAGCCCTAAACCTAAAAGCTTTCTGCCCAAGCCTCTACGCCCTCAACCCTAAGCCTGTAGGCCTTAAACCCCTAAACCCAAATCCCAAACCAGCACCCGCAAGTACCCCTCAATAGAGGCCTCATAGTCCTTAACTTTCAGGCTCTAAGAAGCCGTAGCTGAGGGGAGCGGCGGGCAAGCCCAAATCCCAGAGACCAACTCCTCCGGGGCAAATTTCCGTAGTTCTGACTTCTGGCAGTCGGACCAGAGCCCTAAGCCTGAAACCCTTAATCCGAAAAACCCTCAAAAAAAGCTGAACCCTAAGCCCTAAACCCTAAACCCTTCTCAGTCTGACGCGAGGCCATCGATCGACTGACCATGCCAGACGAGTTGAAGCCAGGCGAAGCTTCCCTTCTTTGGGTTTCGGGGTTTAGGGGTCAGGGGTTTAGGGTTTAGGGGTTTGGGGTTTGGGGTTTAGGGGTTTAGGGGTTTAAAGGCTTAGGGTTTAGGGTTTTGGTCTAGGCTTTACTTCCAAATACCAGAACCCTACATGTCTAGAGGGTCCATATGACATGACTTCTGTACTAGTCTTCGTAATACTAACCTACCAGCAAACTAGGTTATGGCGTTTAAGATAGGCCCTAGGGTTCGGTGTCTAGGGTTTATAAAGCTCAGTTTTAGGTTTAGGGTCTCTTAGTTCGTAGTACCGGGGATACTCTCAAACCTACACTTGGCGCTAGATCTGGGAGTATCCAAGAATCTGTCAGATATGGTTTAGGGTTTAGGGTTTAGGGTTGGTGAAGTTTAGTATCCAGGAATTTGGCAGAGATGGTAACCAAAATGGCTGGCTTACTGGCTCCCTGCAGTCCCAGGTCCATATGTAATTCGACTTCGATAAACCCCGCCAGGCCCCCCTTACATATACATATAAATATACATATACATATATATATATATATATATACGCATTATGTGTACATGTAAATATACACCCACATAGTTAGGCTACAACAAAACATCACCAGTCCTGACCCCAATATTGGGTTTAGGGTTTTTTCTATATCCTAGGACTTGGAGGGGTTTGAGAGCTTTGAGGCTGTAGGGTGGTCTGGCGTTTCGGGACAGCTCGGATCCAGACTGCACTTTTATTTTTAGGGTTGAGGGTTTACCCTAAACCCCAGTACCTACGATTTAGGGCCTAGGGGCTCTAGTACCCTATATAGTAAGTACCTGGGGGGTTAGGGTTTATAAGGTGTTGAGGATCGAGAATACAGCGCTTTGCGATTGATGGTTCGGGGTTCGGGTGTGGGTTGATGGGCTGCCACTCTCAGGGAGGACAGCGGTTGGAGTAGGCCCGGCATCCGATCTTCTAAGACGGCTCTGAAACGTGGGTTTCCGACGCTGCGCCGCAGACCATGGGTAAACAGCATCTCGGGCTTTCGGATGCATCAAGGGCCCGGCTCCGTGGTTCTCCCAGACGTCGTCTGGGTTTTTGTTGAGAACCTTGATCTCGGTCGCCACAATCAAGAAAGCTTCTCCTACCATGGCTCCTTACAGGTGCAGTTTTCCTGGCCTCTCCTTCGGATGTGGAACGGTGCACGATGTAATAGCATAGAGGCCTGAAAGATTGGCAGCGACTTATCCCCGTAGAAATTCCTACCGCTTAGGATTTTTCGAGACGCCCCAAACCCTGAACCTTAAGCCCTAAACTCCCTAAACCCATCCAAATAGCGCATTGCTTCGGTTCGAACATGCCGCCGAGAAAAAGCGTTGGAGGCTATAGCCTGGGCAGGCCGACCGCCGTGCCCGCCGAGAGCAACGTCTTCTTGCCAACCTCCTTGAAGGAACTAGCGCGACTACTCCTCCGAATACTCCCAAAGGGTCCTAGGTACTGTTATGGGGGATACTTTCCCAAATCACAATGGTAATTCCTAATATAGAAACCCTGGCCCTACATTCTACCATATAGGTACTTTGGACCCTTTGGGACTGTCTTTCACCCGGCCCTGGCGACCACGATCTTCGAATCCGAAGCAGAAGACGAGTACGAGGAGAAGTCCCCCTCGAGGAGGCCGCAGAGGACATACGGTTGATGATATAAATCCTGCATTACCTTAAGGGCCCTAGGGTTTAGGGTTTAGGGTTTAGGGTCCTAAACTATGGGAATTATGGTATATTCCTTCTTATGGGTGATGCAGGATTTATACCATCAACCGTAGCCAACCTGCCTCGACGATGGCATCCTGTCAGGCTCCACGGTGGGCCTATCCATAGGCTCCATTATAGTTCCTTTTTGTGGCTTATATATAGAATCCTATCAGGTATGTATATATATATATAATCCCAAAAAGGAACTACTTAGGGGCCTATGGGTATCCAGCGGCTGCCCTCCGATGTAGTTGAGGCCCCTCCGCCTGGGTGGTTTTTGGGGCGCTGCAACGGCTTCCGGCTTCTCGCAAACCCCGGACGAAGATCTCGCGTCCACTGGCCAGACCTCAGGAATTCCCTCGGCTCACTCGGTTGCTACTCTGCCAGACAGCCCGCCAGTCCAAAATCCAGATCAAGAAGACTCGAATGACTCGAAGCATCGAAATCCCTGAATACCGAGCCCCAAAACTCCATGCAACCCTAAATGCTATGACCTCAACCTCTAGAACCCCAAAGCCGCAAAACACAAAGCAAAACCCGGTCAACCGTCCTTCCATCAGCCGCGAACTTTGCCGGAATCGGACCCTCCATGCTCTCGTTCTCTGCCTGGCGCCGAGCCTTTCAGGGCCGATTTTGGTGTAGGGTGAGGGAATGTAGGGTTCAGGTTTATTGTTTGGGGTTTCGGTGTTAGGGTTTAGAGTTGTGGGTTTTGGGGTTTTGGGTTGAGGTTTGGTGCTTGGGGTTTAGAGTTCTAAGTAACCCACTCACTAGCTCGGCTGCTTAACTAAAGCTTCGATCCCTTCAAGTTGGTTTTGAGGAGGCAGTCAGATTAGGAATTAGGGATTAGGGCTCGGGGTTTAGGGATTACGGCTTAGTTAGGGTTCAGCGTTGAGGGTGTAGGGTTCAGGGTTTGGAGATTACGGCTTAGGGTTTAGGATTTCAGATAAGCAGCATTGTAAGTCAGATGTTCGGCCTATACTGCTTAGTGAAGTGGTACTTGCTTGGTCTCCAAGCCCCACAACCCAAATGAACTCCGAACAAACCTCAGAATCCCCCTTCTAGGGTTAAGGGTTTCGGGTGGTTTGGTCACTTTGGAGTCGGCGTTTGGGATGTATAGGGCCAAGTCCACGTACCCGCGCTTCTGCAACCACACCCTAAAGCCCTAAACCCTGAACCCTAGTCCCCTGAACCCCTAAAGCCCTAATCCCCTAAACCCCTAAACCCCTAAACCCTACGCCCTATAGCTTTATAAAGCCCTAAACCCCAAACTCTTTTGGACCCCTGAGCCTGGGTCCCTAACAGCCCCATGCCCCATACGTAAAAACAAACCCTGAACCTTCTAGCCCTGAAGCACCCTCCCTGCATCCTCCCAAACCCTGAAACCTACATCCTTAGCCCTAAACTCTGAACCCTAGACCCTGCACCCTAAATCCACCCTGCCCTGAACCCAAAAACCCCATACCGCACACTAAACCCAAGACCCCGAACCCTAAAACCCGAAAACCCTAAAACCCTAAACCCGAAAACCCTAAAACCCTAAACCCGAAAACCCTAAAACCCTAAACTCTAAACCCTTCCCAAGGTGATGAGTGCCGCTGCCGGCGACCGGACCTCAGAGCTAGCCGCGAGGATTTGTGGGTCTGTAAGGGGTAGGCGTGAAAAGGGTTTGGGGGGTTGGGATTTAAGGGTTCGGGTTTAGGGTTATGGTCCAGGGTTTGGTGTTGTTGGGATTGGGCGGTTTTTGGTGGTTTGGGGGGAGTTTGAGGAGCATACCATAAGTCTCTTTAGGCTTTGGTTTAGAGGGTCCAGCCAAAGCCAAACCCTTTGTTTCAGTCCTCGACAGAGGGCCTCTCAACATCTACCCGGTATCTACCCCAGACCCTAAAGACGGTCCTAGACCCTAAACTTATGCCCTAAACCCCTTAAATCGGGTGCACGCTCTTCTTCTCTGCTTCACGCAGTCACGCAGCAGCTGGACAGAGGTGTGTCGTGTCATCGGAGGTCCGACCTGTTATGCGGACCTGCTGCCAATCAGGCTCAGAGCTTCCCGTAACGCGAAAACGGGTTTTGGGTTTAGGGTTTAGGGGTTTGGGGTTTAGGGGTTTAGGGTTTAGGGTCTGGGCCCAATGTGGGATGCAGGAGAGGCGCTGGAAGACCACGCGCAGCACCCTTAGGGTTCAGGGTTTTAGGGTTGTTTAGGGTTTAGGGATGTTTAGGGTCTTCAACTGCTGCAACGGTGTCGGTGGTTTGTTTGGTCAGCCCGCCCTTCACAGTAGCATTCCCTGAAGCACACGAATTCCAGGGCAGTGGGATGAGAATATCAGCCCCTTGTGGTGGTGACTGTTGTTGTTAAGGACCTCGCCCCAAAACCCTGAAACTCCTAAACACACAACCCTAAGCCCTGAAACCCGAAACCCTGAAACTCCCAATCACAAAAGCCTAAACCCTAAACCCCTAAACCACCGAAACAAAAACAACTTCACAGCTTACGGTCTTTGGGGGACGGAGGCGCGACTCAGACAAAACTCGGACACTCAAGTGCCTCTGAACCTCACAGCAACGTAAGAGCCTTAATGATTAGAACAGGGTTTGGGGTATATTGTACTTTAATTATTACAAGGAACCCCCAAAACCCTAGTCTGATTATTAAGCCCCTACATTAAACCCTAAACTTTCCTAAACCCCCCACCGAAAAGTGCACAAGTCTAGCTTGCATGAGTCGCGATACAGATGCAAGCCGTGTACAGCGAGCCGACGCGATGTGGAACACCTTAAGAATGAAGGTGCTTCTCATTGTGATCTCGGAGCTTGCAAGCAGCGGAGGCGCGCGACCACCGACTGAGTACAGAGCTTTGGGTTTAGGGCTTAGGGGTTTAGGGCTTAGGGCTTAGGGTTTAGGGCTTAGGGCTTGGGGTTTAGGGTTTAGGGGTTTTGGGTTTAGGGTGAGAGTGTCGGTGGGATGATTGATTTTCGGTTCCTTGGGGTTTGGTGTGACGGCTGTTGGAGGGAGTCTAGGGCCGACCCTAAACCCAAAACCCTAGGGTTCTTTGAGGAGATCAAAGCGAAGGCGTCACTAAAAGCTACTTGGAGGTTCACAGGTAGTTATAAGTAGGGTTGTAATTATAAGTCCCCTAGTATGGGTTATAAGTATAGTTGTCCTACTTATAACCCTACTTATAACTACCCATGAACCTCCAAGCAGGGTGCTTCCAGGATGCAGATCCTTCGGCTTTGACAGCGGGTCCCCTATCCAGCTGGTGTGAATGCGACTCGACACCTCGCCAAGACTGGAAAGCCCCTGCAATGCAGACCCCGATACCCTTGAATGCAGGGATTGCAGTAGGCTCCGAATGTAAAGGCTCATAAAGGAATGGGCTTAAAGTACGCTGGTGCATTGGTCAGTCAGGGGTCTACAGTCATGAAGGAGATACCTTACTCTTCTTAGCTTCCGTCTCTAGGTTGAGGTATGTTATTGAATTCAGAGGTGTTGGAGCCCCTGGGAACATGACAAAAACAAGTAAATCTTCAGTAGTATCAGTAGTACTTTGTACATCTCAAAACCCAGTATGAACTCTCAGGAAGCATTTTTAAACAAATCCTACACGCACCTTAGAAGACTCTGAACCCTATCTCCGTAGCTTCTCCCGACCCGCCATAAAGTGGAAGCACCGGCTCTCCGTTCTTGCCATGCATCGGAGCTCCCGGGTTTCATCTAAACCGCTAACTTGGCCATCGATGGATAGATACGCAGATAAAACAGATAGATAGGTAGACCGACCGATCGATCGATGGATAGATAGATCGCTAGGTAGCTGGATAGATAGCTAGATAATTAGACAGATAGATAGGTAGATAGCAAGATAGCTGATAGGTATAGAAACATTGGCCTACAAATAATGAAGGGGAGACGCCTTCAATATCGCGGAAGTGGGACTTGCACCGGAATACAGCGTTGGTGCGGCATGATGGAGTTATAGCAGTTGGTTCATCTCTGGGCTGGCAACCCAAAGCCGAGGAATGGGATGAATTGTCAAGAGCCGGTGCTGTGATGCACTGCTAAGAGCACAGAAACATCAGGACCGGGAGACGTCGCGTACTACGATGACAGTATGTCAATGTCGTATGGGAGATATTGTCAGCTGGCGAAGTCTTAATGTGGACTATGAACATCCTGTAGATGCCCCGTGTGCTGCACCCAACCCTGAAAAGCAACAAAAAGGGAGGTGTCAACTTTTCTCGGGGCAAGCACGACGGCTCCTGGACAGCAGCCTATCGTGCGGCACGAGTCAGGGCGGCACGGATCGCATCTCCGCACCAAGTCATGTTTTGTACAACATATGGCAAGCCATGGGTCTCGGTAAAGCTTTGGCATAGGGTCTGAGTGTCATGGGATCGGGTAGAGAGTAGATAGGTACATCGGTATGCAGTACAGATAGGCAGTTAGGTAGATAAGGTGGACCCTAGCACTGTTCTCCAATGCCCAGACCAGACCGGAAAACGACTTCGAATTGTAAATCCCCCTCCCCGGAAGTTGACCGATCTCACCTCTCCATCTTGGACCTCTGCTTGAACACTCCTGTATGCAACTCTAAGCCCCAGGCCCTAAGGCCTCGACGGCTTGGGCTCATCGACGATATGCCCGCCGATGGAAGCACCCACTTCTTGCCCAAGTCAGCCCCAAAAGCCCTAAATTTCTATGCCTCTAAGCACTAAGCCCCTACAGCCCTAAACCCTAAACTCCATACTCCTGCTCCGCTTCCCTAAAGACCTCCAGGGCTCACCTCTTCCATGGTGGTTTGCTATGGCATCCTCCTGGGCAAGCTGGTCTATGGCCGCCTACAGGCAACTTACCTGTTCGAGTGAAGACCAAATGACGCTCAAAAGTAAGGGCCCTATACCCTTATACTAGTACTCTGAAACCCTAAACCCTAAGCCCAAAACCCTAAACCCTTATATGGCATATGAACCTTCCTCTTAGGGTCCATTTCGTCCTTATGGGTTCCCGAACAGGGAAGCGTGAACATAGGGGCCTTAATGATTGGAAATAGCTAGGGATTCAGAATATTACAGCCTTCGTCCCTATCTTAAACTGCATAGGGCTTAGGAGTTAGAGTTCAATTTTTTATGTAGGAACGTAGGGTTTAGGATTTTGGGTTCCGGGTTTCGGGTGTAATTAGGGTTTAACTTGAACTATTGGAACCAACGTTTTGCAGATTTTGATTATAGATCCGAATATTGAGTTTTTATGGACCCTACAAACAGTAGTTTTTGGTAGTTCAACGTAATCCTAACAGTCCAAGCACCTGATGATCATATCAATATACACTTCCAAACACTAGACATCGAGACTATTACCCTCAACCCTAAAACCTGAACCCTAAACCCTAAACCGTAGTCCCCAACGATCATATCCTTTGGACCCTTCGGGCAACAATTACTCGCATGCTCCAACCTCAAGTCACTACTACTCCCTGGGTGTCTGTGGTCCCTTATGCAACCTCTACAGAACCTGTACGAACCGTTCAAACTTGTTTTTTGTTGTTCAGCCATTCTTAAACCCTCTGGTGCCTTTATCAAGCCGTGAAGAAATCGTGTAAAACCCTTGTGACACCTACAAACACCTCCTGAATCCCTCACAAACAGTTTTTCCAATCCCTACAAACCCGCCGGGGGGGAACCCGGTATATAGGCCTCCCCTTAGCTGTAAGCAGAGTAGGTATGTTGCATGCTTGTAGACGGTATGAATCGGCATCACCGCAAATACTAAGAGGTTGGGGGAAGCATGTAGCCATTTGTTTATCTGTATGTTGTGCACCTACTTCCCTCTTCTTATAAGAGCCTAGAATTCACGATCCCTAAACCCTACACCTCACAAGCTCCTGCAGTACATTATCCCTAATTAGAGGCCCTATGATATGGAGGGTCGGTACAAGTAGCAAACCATTTTTCAGGGTTCCTCCCTCCAACCCCTGTTCAAAATTGTTAAGGCCCCTGTATTACCTTTCACCTCCGCTTGAACCCAAACCCCTGTAACACGTTCAAGATCCCCCAACGCCCAAAGCCCTAAACCCTGAGCCCTCAACCCTAGGCCCTAAGCCCTCAACCCTAAGCCCTAAGCCCCCAAGCCCTAAGCCCTAAACCCTTAAACCCTTAAACCCTAAGCCCTAACTCTAAACCCTAAACCCCTGAACCCCATTTTTTTAGAACTTCAGGCCATCGCACTGCTTGAATGCAGGATCCGGGCCAGCCCAAGGCCTTCAAAGTGCTCCAGGCCGTGGCATCCGTCGGAGTGGCTACCCGACCGCAGGAGGTTTATAGAGCCCTAAACCCTGAGCCCCAAACCTAAAACCAAAGCCCGAAGCCCTAAGCCCGAAGCCCTAAGCCCTAAACCCTCAGCCCTAAGCCCTAAGCCCTAAGCCCTAAACCCTGAACCCCAAGCCCTAAAGCCTCAGGTTTGGGGTTTACCGAAGAACCGATGGTGCCATCGGCCCGTGGTTGAGGGCTTTCTGTTTGGATTTGGGTAGGGTTCATAGAGGTTTAAGAAATGGCCTTAGGGTAGGGGTTTGGGGTTTGCCGAAGAAGTTGTGGTGTCGAGGGCGTGGTCGGGGTTAGGCCTTGCTTTAGATGGGTTTCGTTCAGATGTATCGAGGTTCAGGGCTTGAATATTCTGAAACCTCCGTCTACTTATAGTCAGATTATTCTGATTAGTCTCACACCTACTGTATCCCAAGGGTCTAGCCTTCAGCTTGGGGGCTCTTTAGGGCCATTTGTCCTTGGCGTCTCAGGGCTCAGGGGTTTGGGCCTTTGCTTTTGGAGTTGAGGCGGTCTTACTACTTCAGTAAGAGTGCGTAATTTTGGCGGGCTTCTGCTGTAGACGCCTTCACTTAATGGTTAGCATCGGGTTTGTGCGTATATCATGTGAAAAAAACAGGGTCGGGGATCCCATGGGAGAGTACTACTAAGTATATTCTGGCCTCTACATGATATTGTGTTCTGTGTTCAGGTCTAGAGCTCTAAGCCGTGGGGAATAGTTGAAGGTTGCCCTACCTATGCCAAGCTCTTGGATATGAGGTCTATTTTATACCGACGAATACTATACTATAAGACATATTAAATGATGTTGTATTGTATTTGTCTAGACTATGTTATGTTTTGCTAGCATGATGCTAGGTTATAGCATATGATATCTATGTCATATTGCTTTATGCCATGCCATGTGTTGCGTCACTATGGTATCCCATGCTACAGATGCCTACTTGGAGGTTCATGGGTAGTTATAAGTAGGGTTGTAAGTAGGATAGCTATATATGCTTATAATCCATATTAGGGGGACTTATAACCCTACTTATAACTGCTCCTAAACCCTAAACCCTAAAAACCCTATAGAACCCTTTAAAGGAAGTCTTAAAGGAACCCAAAATCCCCTACTTATAACTGCCCATGAACCTCCAAGTAAACCCCTTCAAAGCGCCACCTGGCACTGGGGAGCTTCGGGGCCCCCCCCTCCGTTCCCTTAAAGGGATCTATGAGGCTTCCTATGGGGGTTCTATCTGGGTAGTTCTCGAAATTAGGGTGCCTTTTGGTCTGCCCAATATAGTATAAAACGGACCCGAAAAGGGACCCTAATTTTTTGTCACTACTTGGCCTCCACACATATAGGTCCTTGATGTAGCAAGGTTGGTTTTTCAGGGTCTGCGTAGATGCAACTTTAGCTCAGACATGGCTTTCGGGGCAGTCCAAATTTCAAGGCAAGCCGACACTTGGAGGTTCATGGGTAGTTATAAGTGGGGTTATAAGTCCCCTAGTATGGGTTATAAGTCTAGTTACCCTGCTTATAACCACCCATGAACCTCCAAGTAAGAGTACATTCTGATAGGCTTGGGGCAGTGCTCACATGTAGGAGGGACTCGGATTGTGCTTCTTTTGTCTACCTACTTCCACTCTTCATGCGGCACCTTTAAAAATCTGGGAGCCCCCAGGAGGTCCCTAGAAAGAGACCATTAGCCACTGGGTACTGGGTTCTGGGTACATCCCAGGGAGTGATGGCCTTGCTCTACCTCCTGGTGGTGCCCGAGAATGTGGAAAATACCGTCATCCACCAGGTGGCGCAGTACGGTTGATGATATAAATCCTGTATTACCCATAATAAGGAATATACCATATGTCCCAGAGTTTAATAAGGTACGTAATGCAGGATTTATACCATCAACAGTAGGGCTTAGGGCTTAGGGCTGTTAGGAGGTTTCAGGTGTTTGGGTCCAGTGCCGGTATTCAGCAGGGTCGGAGGCCAGGCATTACAAGGTCTAAGTCCATAGGGTTAGGGCTGGAAGTGGGTGGTTTGAAGGTTTAGGTTTTAAGTTTAGGATCTCGGATTTTAGGATATTTTGTGTTCAGCGCTAGGGGGTAGGCTTTTTAAGGGTTTAGGGCTTAGTATTTGGAGGCTTTTGGAGAGCTTGGGCATGAACGTCTTGGAGTTACCAGCCCATAGGGCCATTGAGGTAGTCTAGGACATTTTCACGTGGGTAGTTACGGTTATAGGAGCCTTATAGAAGGCCTATATACCTGGTAGAAGCCTTATAGAAGCTCCACCTGTAGTTTCCTTTAAAGGTGGGTGTTGCGTAGGATTTTACAACATGGGCATATGGAACACGGGCCCAATTTCGCTTCAAGTTCAAAATGCACTTGGATAAGTCCCTACAGTAGAGTGTGCCTGACTAGATCCAGGATTGGGTTGCTCAAAGGCCCTCCTCCCCAGACCTTACAGCCGTAAAGTTGACCGTTATCAAGTTTGGAGCTATCGCTTGGAGCATGCAGCAGCCCAGAAAAGCGTTAAGGACAAGAATCTAGATCAACATCCTAGCCCCCCAAACTGCCAAAGCGCACGCATCCTTGATACCCTAAGGGTCCAAGTACCTAATAATCATAAACTCTCCCAAATACTAACCTACAAAACTACTATCCTAAACCCAAGTACCTAATTACGTATTAGGTTCTTTGGACCCTTAGGGGTATTTTCTATCTTCAGCCATCCCTGGTATTCTAACTCCGGCCATCACCAGCCTGCCACGCAGCGCTTGTCACTCGAGCATAGAACCCTGTGGAACCCTATAGAACCCTATAGAAACCCTGTAAAACCCTTTAAAACCATACATAACCCCTAAAGCCAACCCCCTCAAAGTCACAATGACAGGGATCGTAAGGACTCGTATCCTGAACACCCAAGCCTCCACTGCACAAGATCCTCGGCCCCTGGCGTCAACTACAGGTGGCTCCAAGAGAGCCTTAAACCACTTGCAACCCCAAACTCCAACCTCCACCCTGTACGGCCCCAAAAAAAAAGCAAACCCAAAGCTCAAGATGGACCCCAAAACTCCTAGGCTCTCCTAAAAACGGACCTTGTTAAGAGGGTCTATATCCCGAATGGTCCCCCCCCCCCCCAAATCCTTTATAACTCCCAAAAACCCACCACTCAAGACTCAGGTGTGCCCTAAACCCTAAACCCTGAACCCCAAACCCCCCACCAATCAAGACTCAGGTGTGCCCTTATCGCTTGGATGGCCAGGCAAGTTTCTGGTGGATCCTGGTCGTGCACTCAGCAGATTGCGGGGCAGAGGTAGGGGCTGAAAGCGACCATAAAGGTACCCTAAACCCCGAACCCCTAAACCCGTAAACCCCTAACCCCTAAACCCCTAAACCCTTGAACTCTCAACCCTAAACCCTAAACCCCTAAACCCCAACCCAACCCTTCTTAATCCTAGGTTACAGGGCGGCAGATCACTCGGGTTTAGGGTTTCAGGGTTTAGGGGTTTAGAGGTTTAGGGGTTTAGGGTTTAGGGGTTTAGGGGTTTAGGGTTTAGGGTTTAGGCAACCCTCCACCCCTTCTGGTCCCAACCGAAGTCACGAGACCTCAACCCGCGAACCCGAAAGCCTTCAAGCCGTCAAGCCTAGAGCCATAAAGCAACTAAGCCAACATATCCCAGCTGATGGATCCAAACCCAAATCTCAAGGCCTAAAGCCCTAGACCAACTAAGCCAAAATATCCCAGCAGATGGATCCGAATCCCAAAGCCGAAGCCAAACTACAGAAAGCCCACGACGAAAACTCTAGAGGCTCCCAAACCTGGCCCCTAGACTGGGGTTCTTGCTAAGGATTTGAGAATTTTTTTCAACGTAGTAAGGAAACCATATCATGCATCATAGATCTCTATTCAAATGGCATCTTTAAAGCAAATTCCCTAGCAAGAACCCAACAGCCCCCCGACCGTGATCCTCATGTCAGATGCCCCATTTGGCCGTCATTGTCATCTGTTGGCTGGAGCGCCTGCGCATCGCCAAGGCAGCTCTTGCGCTAACCCGAAACCCTAAACCGTCACTCACTAGGATCACACTCTAGAAGCCCGGTCGCCTACACGGTTCCTCCAAGATCGGTTTCATAGACATAGAACCAAGGGCTTTCTGTGAGCATACGGATATACATACATATATATATATACACATACACACACAGTATAGTGTCGTTCATATCTTTGAGCTTTCCAGCTTCATGTTGTTAGGTCCATAACTCTGCCTGACTTCCCTAATCCGCAATCCTCAGCCCAAACTGTGAAACTTTAGACCCTTAACCGCAGACCTCTCACTTGTTTTCAAGACTATCGCAGACCCCAGGATCGAGTTTTGGGATTTACGGCATATATGAGTAGTATAGGGTTTATAGTTTCATTAGGTGCGCCCGATACTTTCAGTAGGGTTTGGGGGATATGTTGACTCTAAGGGAATCCGAGGATTTGGTATCGTTATTTGTTGAGACTTCTGCTGCAGCGCTTGATCAGTTCAGGGATTTGGGAACTTAACGTGCAGACTTCAGGGGCATGAGGGTTATGGCCACAGGTTTATTGTCGCTGATGAGGCCCTACGCCTCAAAGGCTAAACCATCAACTATGAGGGTTCTGAGGTCTGAGGGTTAGGGTTTAGGGTTCAGGGGTTTAGGGTTTACGGGTTTAGGGTTTACGGGTTTAAAGGTTTAGCGGTTTAGGGTTTATGGCTGTAGGGGTTCAAGGGTTTAGTAAGGGGAGGTGTGAGCGTATGATGCTGCATTTCCAGACTTTGGAACGCGCAGGGCTCTGGGCTCCAACTACTGGATTTCGGAGTCATACCCCATAACTGATCGCCTAATTACCAATATTACTGCTAGGATCTGCTAGGGCTCCTTAACTATAGAAATGCGATAACGGAGCCCAAACCCCTATTCGATTTATTAAGGCTCCTTCATTACCCATTTTTGAATGATTTTGGAGCATTCCAATCCTGACAGCTTTCGTGTTTGCAGGCAGCGGCATTGAGAAACGGTTTAGAATTTAGGGTTCAGCGGCAGACGGCAGCAAGGCCACAGCCAGGGCACGCGCTTCGTCCTGCTTGAGCTCATCGTCAGACGTCAACGCTGTGCTCTTGCCGTGGGTGGTCTGCTTAACGATAAATGCCCTAAGGGTCCATGTGCTCATATAGTATATACATTGACCTTAAAGTAGTGCATTGGGGCCAAAGTATATACTATTTGGGTACATGGACCCTTAGGGATGGCGAATCCGGCGTGGCTCATCCTTTCACAATACAACCCACGCTGCTGTCCTCTTGCTCTGTAACTATGGCAGGTCCATGACAGAGCTATTCGATGCACTCGCTCAGACGGGGAGCTTCAACCCAGCGGGCTTAGATCATGCGCATAGCTAACGGACCCAAATTTTGAACCCTAAACTCTAAACCCTAAACCCTAAGCCCTACACTCTAAACCCTAAACTCTGAACCCTAAACCCTAAACCCTTGTGCTACCCATTGTTTGATGTGTTTCAGGCTGCCGTGTGTTTGTCCCTCTTGCTGGGAGGATCATGGGTAGTTATAAGTGGGGGTTGTGGGGTTCCTTTAAGGGTTCCTTTACAGAGTTCTATAGGGCTTTTAGGGTTTAGTTTAGGGTTTAGGGGTAGTTATAAGTGGGGTTATAAGTAGGGTAACTATACTTATATCCCTACTTAGGGGACTTAGAACCCCACTTAGAACTACCCATGAACCTCCAAGTGGTGGAGTCTTCAGCGTCCTGTCTGGTGCCCATGCGGTCCAAAGTCTCATGCCGCGATCGGTTGCTGTTTAGGGCTTGGTGGGTCCAGGGAAAGCAGTGAACTGATAAGCTAGGCGATCAGGTGCCAAATACCACTCAGCCGAAGGTTGACAGGAGGATACATCGGAAGCATTTCAAGGAAAAAGCGAAAGCTTTTCGATTTCTTTCATCAGTAGTTAACCCTGACACTTCCTTTATGGCCCTTCCCTGTGGCCTCTGTCCTCGTTCTTTTTCCTGTGTCCTTAGTTTGCTTCCTACAGCGCTATACCCGAAAACGATGCAAGGATAGAGAA
>CAJNJA010060931.1:0-22864 GCA_905231915.1 Symbiodinium necroappetens
AGGGTTTAAGGCTTTGGGGTTTAGAGTTTGGGGCTTAGGGTTTTAGGGTTTAGGGTTTAGGGGGTCTAGCTGCAGTGGGTTCGGGTTTACGGCGTCGCCAACCCTGTCTTGTCTCGTTTCTGTGCTGTGCATTGAAACCAAAGTACGATGAACCCTCTGAAACCCTGATGCCCAGAACATACTTGGGGGGGTCACGGGACTTTGTAAGCAAGATTCTCAGTTCCTTCATGTGGTTGCAAGGATCAAAACCGATAGTAGGGTTTTTTGGGCTTATTAGGGTTTTAAGGGCTTATTCGGATTTATTGTTTATTGGGGTATATAGGGTTTATTAGGGCTTGTTTACCTTATTTTATGACCTTAGTTACTAAGTCCCACGACACTTCAAGCACACCCTGCCAAGCCCGACAACGCACGTCCCCCTGAACCCTAAACCCTAAACCCTAAACCCTAACTTCCTCGATCCGGATGCCCGAGCACCCGAAGGCCCTCACAATATGCAGCCTGAAGACGGTGGCACTGGCACCCCTCCCTAAACCCTATGTAGGGGCTTTAACTTGGTTCCTGAGTAGCCTCTTTATAAAAAGGGTACCCTTTCTCCTACTATTCGGTTTTAGTAAGGGGGCCCTAAAACAAAAAGGGCAAAAGGGTACTACTCAGGGACCTAGTTAATAACTAATTAGAATAAGGTTCTGGGGCCGATTATGCTATGATTAAAATTAGGAGCCCCCACCATGATCTTGGTAATTATGGAAGCCTATACATAAAACCATTAAACCCTGAACCCTAAGCCCTACACCCTGACTACTACCACGCACCTGGAAAGTGATGAAGAACTGGGAGGAGTTTGTGTTGAATCCTGCCTGGGCTTTGCAGCTTCAGCATCAAGGTTGACTAAACCCTAAACCCAAAACCCTAGACGTTAAACCCTAGTTTAGAGGCAAACCGGGCACCCTACACCCCTAAGCCCTGAACCCTCATAGATAGGTTTGAGGGAAGAGGGATGAAGGAGACTTCGGATTTTGAATATTTGGGGCATCAGGGTTTGCTGAAAAGACCACTCTGTTCATGGTTTTTAGGGGTTTAAGGTTTGGGGTTTTAGGGTTTAGGGCTTTAGGGCTTTAGGGGTTTAGGGATCTAAGTTTCTAGAGGATCCCTTACCCAGACTTCCAGGAGGATCTAAAAAGTAGATCCCCTAATTTGGGACCCTAACTACTAAAGGGTACTTTCTTGGAAGCCCCTTAAGGGATCTACTTTTTGGATCCTCCCGGGGGTCTGGGTACAAGAGCCTTTGCAGATTCAGGGTTTAGGGCGCGTGGCGCTGTTGGGGTCTGGGAATTTTTTGGGGAAGCCACGATGCCGACGAGAGGAACTTTAGGGTTTTAGGGGTGGTTAGGATTGTAGGATTTAGGGTTGTAGGATTTAGGGTTTTAGGACTTGGGGTTTTAGGATGTAGGATTTTCGGATTTAGGGTTTAGGGTTGCCGGGTTCAGCGTGAAAGATTTAGGCCATGAGGTTCGGGGAATTGGCCTTCACAGTACCGTGTACAAGGATCATTGCTCTATCGGCACCATCATTATCATCATCATCATCAGCATCAGCATCAGCATCAGCATCATGATGGTGATGACGATGATGACGATGATGGTGGTGATGATGATGATGATCGCTCGCAAAATCGTCATCACTGCCGCTATCATCGCAATGCCCTCCAGGCAGTCATCGTCTTTCAATACACCAAGCGAGAGGCAATAATAACGAGGAAGCTCGAATTGGAAAGTAGATGTGAACAGAAAGTCTGACTGCTTCTTAGTAGGGATGGAGGAATTGGTTTTTGGGACTACTATAAGGGGACCTTAAGAGACTATCCTAGGGATCCATTCCCCCATTCCCTACTAAGAACCAGGGAGAAGTTGGAACCTTGGTGCCCCGATCCTAGAGCCCAGAACATGGGGGTAAAGGAGCATAGCATACGAAAGTGCGCAGAAAGCTGGTCCCTGGACTACTAGAACCCACTTACATTATCATTGAACTTCGTAACTAGGGTTACAATGAAGGCAACTCCCGAAACCCTGAACCCTAAGCCCTAAGCCGGGTTACAATGAAGGTAACTAGACTCACTACTTAAGAAATACATACCCACAACCACGAGGATCCTTCACCTCACTTCCTAAGGCCCATGATCCTCCAAGGACCCCCCGTACTCTCCCAGAAAAGACCTAGGCCACAGTCACAGTCACCGAGGGCACTGGGAAGCTATGCTAGGGTCTTGGCACTCGGGGTTTCCGGATTCAGTGGCTTTTTTTTTGGAGGACCTTTTTCCTGGGCAGCTGGATTCAGACGTTTAGGGTTCACGGTTTAGGGTTTAGGCTTTAGGGATTTGGGTGTTCGGGCTCAGGCCCCGAGGGCTTAGGTTTAGGATTTGGGACTTAGGGTGTAAGGGTTTGGGGTTGAGGTTTAGGGTTTGGGCTTAGGGTTTAGGGTTTGGGGTTGAGGGCTTCCGTGCCAAGTGCATTTCTTGACTCCCGGCAGTTCACCCCCAGATCCAAAAACCATGAAAACACCCCTAAAATCCTGCACCTCAAGACCCTGAAAAAGCCTAAACCCTAACCCCCAAGCCCTGGTCCGAGTTCCCGGACATTTGCCATGGATACAACACCCACTCGATCGTGGGAGAGGCTCGCGACGATCTACGGGAACAATGCAAGGTGTACGGCACGGTCTAGGGCCCAATGTAGGGGCCTTAAACCCTAAACCCTAAAACCCCAAACCACTAAACCCTAAACCCCCAAATTCCCTAAATAATTGGAGTAGGGTTTGGGGTTTAATATACTATGATTATAATAAGGAGCGGTTTAGGGCGTAGGGAACTGAGGACTTTTAGGGTTTTGGGGTTTTGGGGTTTAGGGTTTTGGGGGTTTTTAGGGTTTTTGGGGTTTTTAGGGTTTTTAGGGTTTTTAGGGGTTTTAGGGTTTAGAGGGTTTAGGGTTTAGGGGTTTGGGGTTTAGGGTTTTTAAGGTTTTTAGGGTTTAGAGGGTTTAGGGTTTAGGGGTTTGGGGTTTAGGGGTTTGGGGTTTAGGGTTTAGGGTTTTGGGTTTTGGGGTTTAGGATTTAGGGCTTTTAGAGTTTAGCGGGTTTAGGGTTTAGGGTTTAGGGTTTTGGGGTTTAGGGCTTTGGGGTTAGGCCTTGGGTGACTATCTGCTGGGCTGACTCTGATTGCAACCGGAGAGCAGAACGTAGCAAAGTCAACGTCAACGCTGTAATGCCAACAACAACTATACCAACAGCAACAAATAACACACTGTATAGTATGGCATACTCTTGATGATATAAATCCTGCAGTACCTGAAGGACCCTAGACCATGGAAATTCTGCTATATTCCTTATTCTGGGTACCGCAGAATTTATATCATCAACCGTAAGACTTATAAGACCCATCCTGAGTCAACCCAGGGACTAAGCCCTGCCCCTCTAACCACCGGAACGCTGGCTTGAGGCTGAGTTTTGCAACAGGACAGCAAGGTAGCTGGTAGTGGTAGTGGCAGTGGTAGTGGCAGTGGTAGTGGAAGTCGTAGTCGTAGCAGTCGTCGTCGTCGTCGTCGTCGTCGTCTTTGTTGCTGCTGTTGCTGTTGCTGTTGCTGCTGTTGCTGTTGTTGTTGTTGGTCAGCAAGACCTGACATAAAACCGATCTCTTCCCGTGAAATCAGCTGCATTGTGAGGGGGGGTTTAGACTTTTCGCTTCGCCTTGAAGCAACATACCGTGCTTGATACAATCTGATTGCAACCAATGGTGGTATCTGATGCTGTCATAGCGCAACAAACAAGTAATGCAGGGGCCTTTATAATCAGAATGGGGTTTTGGGGGGTTCCCTGCTATAACTATAGTGTAATGGGCCCCAAAACCCTATTCTAGCTATTAAGGCCCCTGCATTATCTGTTCCTGGCCTCGACCTCGAAGGGTCATATTAGCTATGCCCAAGGAAGTGGTGCCGCCTCGTCTTGGAAAGTCGGGCCGTAAATTGACCTGCCAAGTTCCCGTCAGAAGCAACTGGAAACCAAAACTGTAATGTAACCCTACTCTACGAGGAGAAGGAGTTCAAGCAAGCGTCCCTCGAAGAAATACTACTTAGAACACCCAAAAACTTAGAAAGTACTAAGATTCCTTGAAACTTACTACTTAGAACCCCCAAAACACTTAGAAAGTACTTACTGTCCCGACTTAAAGCCATGAGCCTTCTCTGCTTCTGCTTAAGGCCAATTTACCAAGCCGAAGGCTTGGTTGGGTTTAGGGTTTTCGGTTTTCGGGTTTAGGCTACCCCGGTTTAGGATTTGGGGTTTAGGGTTTAGGTTTCTAGGGGTTAGGGTTTAGGGGTCTAGGGTTTAGGGCTTAGGGTTTAGGGCTTAGGGTTTAGGGTTTAGGGTTTAGGGTTTAGAGTTTAGGGTTTAGGGGTCTAGGGCTTAGGGCTTAGGGTTTAGGGTTTAGGGCTTAGGGTTTGGGGCTTAGGGTTTAGGGTTTCGGGTTTAGGGTTTAGGGTTTAGGAGGCGTCAATACTGAAGGCGGCATTCCCTGATTCTACTAGCGTTGTCCGCGGCAAGCATTTTCGGAGTTTAGGGATTTAGGGGTTTAGGGATTTAGGGGTTTAGGGGTTTAGGATTTAGGGTCTTGAGGACCCCAAAAAGTGGACTAAAAGTGGGCAGGATGAAGGAACCCCTGTAATGAGGGATCCTACTCCGGGTTCCCCTCATATAAGTAAGGGCCTCACTTGATCAAGAGTTCGTAGAAAGTCTTGGGGTATGTTCTGGTATAGCTATAATAAGATACACCACCAAAACGACTGCGGCAGAAGGAAAGTTCGCCAGTCTTGAACACCGTGCAAAACCTGCTTCACTCGTAGACTCCTCCACCCGAGTCCCCTGTCCAGATTTTTAAAAAAATGTGCATCTGCGTTCAAAACGCAGACACCTAAGCTTTTCTCCCACCTCTAAAGCCCTTGGAAACAAGCCAGGGTGGCTCGCCACCACTGCCGTTCGAAGTGCTGGGATCGGGATCGCCTGTCTGCATCCTGGCATGATAAATGGAGGGCCTTGCGAATAGGAAGAGGTGTTGGGGAAATGAACCGTCTAATAAGTTTAACGAAGTTAATCAGTGTTTCATCCGGGCTTATCACACGATCTTTAATAGTGTTTTATGGTTTAAAAGGGCTTGATAAGAGTGGTAAAGGAGGTTCGAGAAGGGTTTTCGCACTTCCCCACTTGCGTTTGAGATGGAAACGGTTGCATGAGAAGCCTGCACCGGAAATTGCGCTAGACATCCCACAGGCTGTGAACCTTCAATCCTGCGTGCCGCATCTTGAACCCAAGACCCCTGTCCACAAAGCACCAACCTGCGACCCAAGAAAAATGACTTACCCATAGGCCCCTAAGTAGTTCCTTTTTATGGTTTATATTTAGAATCCTATAAGGTAATCCCAAAAAGGAACTATGGGCTCCACCAGAACAGTACAAGGATTATTCAAGACCGATCTTGTCGATTCCTGCTTGGAGGGTTCGTGGGTAGTTCTAAGTGGGGTCATAAGTAGGGAAACTATATGTAACTGTATTTTAAACCCGTCTTTAGGGGACTGATAACCCCACTTATACTTGTACGAGTAACTATGCACAAACCTCCAAGCGTTGCTTCGACATTGCACCGTGCAGGGCTGCACCTCTGATAAAGCGCCAAAGTGCGGCTTAAGACACTGCGAATGCTTATCACCTCTATACTATGTACGACTGTATGATTATATTATGCGATACCTTAAAACCCGACTCTACTTGTTAAGGCACCTATACTACAACTCTGATGAACACTGACGGAAGTTCCCGAAGCTTTATGGAAACGGTAGGCTACGTTGTGAATCCAGGTTCTGTGGCTGTTACAGAAACGCAATACCTCGTTCTCATAACACTCTGCGAAAATTCCAGAAAGCTTTATAGGGGTCATTCCAAATCACGGTTTCCACGTGCACGTCCCACTCGCTTTTTGTTTGGGTCTGGCTGTCCGAAACATCGCAATCACCGAACTTGGAGTATCGTTTCGACTGAAGTTTTGGATTTTGGATGCAGTGTAGACGGGTGCGGGGTTTGGGGGTGAGGCTACCGGCTTACAAAAGCCCATGACGCAAGTACGACTGAACGTCGTTCGACACGAAGAGCGTTTCAGGCTGCGCGATGAATCGGATGAGGTACGTACCTCGGCGTTCTTTCCCCCTTGAACGCAAAACCCGAACTAAACCGTAAATCCGAAACACAAAGTCCTAAACCCTAAACCCCTACACCCCAAGCCCGAAACCCAAAACCCTGAAGCCCCAAACCATGCCAGGCAGCGCATGAAGCCTTTTACGACTCGGTGGACGATGCAGCCGTCGTAGTACCTGGCGAGGAGTCCGTTGCTACTCTGGGCGTAGGGTTGATTCAGTGTTTAGGATTTCGAGCTTACTGTCTATTGCTTAGAATTTAGGGCTTGAAGCTTGAGGTCTAAGCTTAAGGCTGAGCACCTAGGATGTAGGGTTTAGGGTTTTAGGGTTTAGGGCGCTTGTTCTGGATTTAACAAACTTAGGGCGTCTTCTCAACTCCGAGGGAGAAAGCTCTGGACGTGCATCACTCCTTCTGCTTCCTCATACCACAAAGGGGAGTTTACGCTTTTGGGTTTAGGGAAATCCTACTTGGAGGTTCATGGGTAGTTATAAGTGGGGTTATAATTCCCCTAATTTGGGCTATAACTATAGTTACCCTACTTATAGCCCCAGGTATAACTACCCATGAACCTCCAAGTAACCTATTTACCCGAAAGCTAAACTAAACCGGTGGTGCAAAGCTGGAGGCTCGAGGATTGAAGATATGGATACCGGTGAAAGCCATCTTTGGCAGCCATGAACGGTTGTGGTTAAGCTGAAACATGTTGGGTCCGGGGATGCACCGGGTTTCGTCTCAAGTGCGATTGTACGGCTTTTATGTCTTCCGCTTGTGCTGAAACTGCTGGCAGGGCTACTGTACTACGAGTAATGTCATTGACGGATGTTGATGGCACCACCACTACCATCATCGTCGTACTCCTGCATGATTACAATGCGAACCATCGTCGTCATCATCATGATCATCACCATCATCCTCATCATCAGCATCATCAGCATCATCATTCTTACCCACCTCATCGTCACTGTCGTCATTAGCCTGGCCATCATCATCACTATCGTTATAATCATCATCATGATCATCATCGTCGTCGTCCTCATAGTCATCAACATTCCTGGTTTCAAGTCGCAACACATCGTCACCATGGTTTTGAACGTTTCTACAGCGTCAGCGCTACAATGCTACCACCGTCGTCATTCCCCTCATCATCATCACCAACCCCGGATCAACGAATAATATGCCACGAAGAGAACACCGACTCGTTTCTGTAGAAAAGACCCTTTCCGTTCAAAACATTGACTGCGATACAGCCCATGGGATGAAAGGCAGGAAAAAGGAACTAGAATTGGTAAAATGCAGGAAACGACTGATGGAGGCTAACAGGCTGCCATTCCACTAGGTAACCTGAGAAACAGAACACTCAGCTGGATGAAACTACCCATAGGCGGAAGCTGCGGCTACCGAAAGCCGACAGTCTCCACACCTAGCAGCTTATATAGGGGACTGAAGAATTACCAATACAGTTTGGAAACCCCTTACTGTAAGTCGAGTATAAGTATAATATACCCCAGAACCCTATTGTTTATTAAGGCCCCTATACCAAGCTGGTCAGGGTGGCGACACTGAAAGCGAGTCACATTTTCGATTTCAGCCGCAACGATGGCCATCCAACTGTTGGATCTGAACACTACACTCTGACGCCATCATAAATTAGGGTCCCTTTTTAGGGTTCCTTAAAGGGATCTATAAGGATTTCTATAATGGTTTGTGTAAGGGGACCATAAGGGTTCTATATAGGTAGTTATCTAAATTAGGGTTCCTTTTGGTGTCCTTTGTATAAGGGTGCCGTACTATATTCGGGACCTCAACTGGGACCCTAATTTAGAGAATTACTCTCATATGCACTCATGAGTGTCCGACATGGTAACATGAAGCTCACTGACACGCATTCATGTAGAGAGTAGTGTCCTGATCAATGCCATAGTCCCGACCTGTCATGCCTGGCTGCATGATCCGCCCTAGGCAAGAAAGGTAGAAAGAAGTCGATCTCCAGCCTGTCTGTCTTGAAATGTACCACTTCAGTACGGCCGTGTCTTCGTCTATGTTGACATTCATCACATGCATCTTGTTTTGTTTCTGGTCTCGGACGAACACTTGGACCTGCGTCGCACTCCACCGAGACATTCTTTCCAACAACACCTTGGTAGCTTCCTCCAGCCTCTGTTCCAAGCTGGTGACCTGGTCTTTCAATTCCGCCTTCTCTTTGGCAAGGTTATCTACCCGTGCGGTGGACAAGTTCAACTGCTCCACCAGCTTCCTAGATAGTTCCTGAAACCAAATGGCAAGTGCGTGTGCCTTTTCTGACTCTTCTTGGAACTTCTTGGCCTTTTTGTCAAGCTCGTCAGCCAGGTCAAGAGTCAGTTTCACCGGGCAGGCCGCTTGGTGAGCAGCACAGTCTTGCAACCGGTCTGTCCAGCCACAACCTGACATTCTGTAGTCGCACCTCACCTTCAGATCGTCAACCAGCGCTTGGATGGGCTGGCTTTGTCGCAGCTGTGTTGGATCAAGGGGTACCCTGCACAGAGGGCATTGCGACTGCCTGGTCACAGCCCGGCCAATGCACGAGGAGCAGAAGACATGCTGGCATTCCACTCCGCACACGGGATCGACAAAGACTTCCTGGCAGATCGCACAGCGCAATCCAGCAAGTATGGTGTGCGCTTCGGCGAGCTTGTCATCTGAAAGCCCCCTCTCTGGCTTGCCTGATAACACGCCTCAACAATCTCAGGAGCGCCAGCAATCTCAGAAAATCACATCCCTACTTGGAGGCTCATGGTACTTGGTAAGTACACCTATAAGTTCCTCAACTGGGCTTATCTACGGGGTTTAAAACGTTTAGGGCCGAGGATCTCTGCTGACATGCGACCTTGATTGAAGTTGACGGAAGCGGCTACGGTTTAGGGTATAGCGTTCAGGATTCCGGGTTCAGGGTGTTGGGTTTAGGGCTTGTTCAAGTGTTTCGGGCTGGACTGGGCTGGGCGTTGTTCATTTGTGCAAATCCTACTGCACAGTATAAAGAGCTAGGGCATAATTAGGGGTTTTAGGAGTTCAGGGATTCGGCGGTTACTCTCTCTTCCTTCGTCCTTGCGCCACAGATATTCCTGCCCTGCTATCATACAGTAATCCTCTGCCGCCTTGAGACAGTTGGTGTCCGGCCCCAGAGACCAAACCAAACAGAAAGATCCTACCTCCGGGCCGACTGGGGGGTATGAAGGCCACTATGCAGGAAAAGGTTTCGGGTTTGGGCTTCTACCACGTTGTGAACCCATCCCAAAACTAGCGAAGCTTGTGGGCAGCGATGCAGAGGGCCTGAAGCACGAACTTCTCATGCAACCCCCATACCACACAGCGCGAGTCACAACATGAGGGCTTTAAAGGGAACAGGGTTTAGGGTTTAGGGTTTAGGGTTCTGGGTTATATCGAAGTATACGTTATAACAAGGAACCCTACTCAAACAATGTGGGTAATTGTTCCTAGGTTGCCCAGTAGCCCCTCGATAATCAGGGTACCTTGTTTCCTACTATTCGGTTTTAATGAGAGAACCGGAAAAGAAAAAGGGCAAAAGGGTATTACTCAGCAGCCGAGGTTCCCACCCCTATGTCCTAACCCTAAACCCTAAACCCGCACCCCTATACTAACCTGAAGCTGCGCACTCCGCTCCCGAACCGGCGAAGCAGCCCCTTTAGCAACAGAACCAACCAAGAAAAGCTATTCAGGAAACTCACGGATTGAGTACACTTGGAGGTTCCTGGGTAGTTATACGCAGAGCATTACAGGGTAAGTATAATTACAAGCGACATTAGGGGAATCCTAACCCCACTTATGACTACCCATGAACCCCCAGTACAGTACCGGTGCAGCACTACCGTTCCTGCGGCTCTCGCTGGACAGACCATGACTCAAGTAGCTGCACTCGCAGAGGAAAAGTACGGCAGGCCCCTGACTTATTCGCCCCTTTCGGCAAAGGCTTCAATATCGGGATACCGATTATGATCATACATTGCGATACCTGTTCTGAATATATGTGCGGGATACAGATTATGGTTATATCTATGATACCCCTTAACAATAAGGGTACCCTTTATCCTACTATTCGGGCTTAAGGAGGGAACCGGAAAGCAAAAGTGCAAAAGGATACTACTCAGGTAGTGTTCCTCTGCTTTGTCTTCATGATGAAATCTATGATACCGATTATGCCTATAGTTATGATACGGATTATGGTCCTGTTTATGTTACCGACTATGACTATATGCAAAATCGTTCGTAATCAAGGGCCTGCGAGTGGTCAGGGTCTTGGGGTACCTAGGGAGCCCCAAGCCCCCCTTCGAAGCCTTTTGGACTTTTAACCCCTTTATTCAGGAATTGTGTACCTTAAATTATAGGGCTTAGGGTCCTTCTTTAAGGTCTATTCAGGAATATACCTGAAATTGTAGGGGCCTTAATATTGTGGTTCAAGGTACATTCCTTAATTAAAGGGTGCCAGGCTCTCTAGGTAGTTCGGGTTTCGGGTATAGGGCGTAGCGTTTAAGCTTAGGGCGGTTGCAATGGGCAGCCATGCTAATGTCCTAAACTGCCCAGAACACCCTAGGAGCATCTTAGCGGAAGCCCATAAAACAATGTTCAAGCCCCATTGCACGCCTGGCTCTCTTAACGCCTCCGACAACCCCAGGAAACCCGCTGAACCCTAAACCCTAAGCCCTGAACCCTAACCCTCCCAAAAGCCCTTCCGGTCGCACCCTGACTTGGCGAGCTCTAAGAAGTTTCGGCTGGTCAGAGGCCTCTGTGCAGGGCTTAGGATTTAGGGTTTAGGGTTAGGGCTTATGAAGGAACATGATATGGGTGTAGATCCCCCATGACTATATTCGCGTTGAGAGGGATCCTCAATAACAGAGCCCAAGATACCCCTCAGGCAAGGAATAACATATGGGCTTATGATAAGCCTCTCAATGAGGGAACGTACTTCGCGTTGTAGAAGGTTTTTGGATAAAACTGTGGATATATAGCCCCAATGGTTGGTCCCGGCCCTTCCCCTCACCCTGCGGTGTGGTGTGTTTCTGGGTTCTGGTTTGCTCCTGGGCTTTGACATTGTCATCCTGGTTGGTGTGGGGTGCTTCGGGCTTTGGGTGCGGCAACGAACGGGCGGGCATGGGCAAAGGGATACGGTTTGAGGGTATACTACAGTAGGGCATTCGGATTGAGGTTTACGATTGCGTAGATGGTTTGAAGTTTAGGGCCTTGGGATTCCCCTCGTAAGGTTTAGGGTTTAGGGCTTAGGGCTTAGGGTTTAGGTAACATAGGGATTCAGGTATGAAGGCACTTGAAGAGGAGGGGTCATGGGACTTAGCAATGGGCTCCATAAAGGGATCTATACGGCTTCTATAAGGGGTTTTTAGCGTTACTTGAAGGATCGTTGGGACTTAGTAACTGGGCAATTGAACAAGGTGCAGCAGCTACGCGTGTTATCACTTGAAGCCCCGAGTAAGGTACCCATAGCCACACTTACTACTCCGTTTGCACAGAGTCACCTACTGGAGCGCCTGGACTTGGCGGAAATCCTCAACTACTTCCTTCCCCTCATTCCCTAGACGCCCTATAAATCCTAAGCCATTAATCGCCTAAAGTTTAAATCCTGACTTCCCAATCCCTGTCCCCGAGAGGATATGGGCAACTTGGTGGCCACGAAGTGGGAGGGTTACGTGCGCCCCACGGACCAGGCCCTAAACCCTAAACCCTAAATCCTAAACCCTAAACCCTAAATCCTAAACCCTAAACTCTAAATCCTAAACCCTAAATCCTAAACCCAGCCCTGAAGGCTGAGTTTCCCAAAGGACCCTCCCGGAGCGATCTTTCACAAACCTTAAGACGCCCTCTGAAAGGTTTAGGTATGTTTTTCGGGTTTAGGGCTTAGGGTTTTAGGGTTTGGGGGAACTTTGTATAACATAATTAGGGGTCGGAATATCATCTGGGTTCCTTACCATAAGTACAAAAAGCCGCCCAAGCCCAGACCGCTACTCGAAATACCTAAACTCTAAGCCCCCTAGAGCCAAAAATCCCTAACAAACCTCTACGGCCCTAAAGCACTAAAAAAAACCCTAAAGCCCTAAATCCCCAACCCTAAACCCTAAACCCCAAAGCCCAGCCAAAAACACTCTAAAAGACCCCCTCTGAGATTCCGTGCGTCTTGGTGTAGTGCAGCCTGATCCGCAACGACCTCGTCGTGGAGCGAATCTATCTGCTTCGGGTTTAGAGTTTCGGGTTCACGATAGAGCGTTTAGGGTTTCGGGTTTAGGGTTTAGAGTTTCGGGTTCAGGGTAGAGTGTTTAGGGTTGAGGGTTTAGGGTTTGGGTTTCAGAGTAGAGTGTTTAGGGTTTAGGGAAGAGGGCTTAGAGTTTAGGGTAGAGTGTTTAGAAAACCTGGGAAAAATGAGCGCGGTGATATTTTGCAAGGGTCGTCTAGCAGGTGCAGAGTGGTCGGGAGGGGGGGGGAAGGCGAGGATACACTTCTATCAAGCTGGGCCCTAAACCCTAAATCCTGAACCCCTAAACACTCCTAAACCCTAAACCCTTTGAGGGAGTTGGGTTCAAATCTTCAGGAGTTCAGGTTGGAGCTTTACGGGATTAGGACCTCAATTCAGAAAACTCCCTTGTATCATAAGAACGAGCAGTTCGATAGTTGGGTTTAGGGTTTAGGGTCTAGGGTTTGGGGCTTTTGGTTTAGGGTTTTGGGTTAAGGAGAGTTGCCTCAATAAGGGATATTGGGCTCTCTGAGGTCTTAGTGAAACAAAACCCTTAACTACTTCTAGCCCCAACTAAAGTGTATATCTGCTGCTAAAACCTTCACACCTCCGTGAAGCCCCATTAAGACCTTATAGAACTTAAACACCATGTGACAGCCCGACTCACAGCCCCGTTCAACACGACCCATGAACCTTCATGTGGAGCTGTAGGTCATCGTCTTGGGTTTACGGATTCAAGACGTAGACACGAGTATTCGAGCTGTTCAAGTGGCTTGATGGACCCCGAAGTTAGGCCCTCATTGCCGGCCCTTGTGAGAAGCCTCCGTTTGCCCTGGCAGTGTTCTAAAATACCAGTCACCGGGTACGCTTTCTTTTTGCGGTAGGACTTACAAAATATCTTTTTCCGGAAGTGCATTCAATGTGTTCGCAACTACCCGTAACTACCCCCCCTGTATAGACTCCTTACAACCTCTTCCAAAAAATCCTTGCAACTGCCTGTAAAGTCATCACAAGATCCTTACAATGTATCTATTAAAACCCTTCCATTCCCAACGCCAGAAGCTCTAGGGGTACCATTTCCCATACTCTCATGCTTCCTTGAAGGGTTGGTTGAAGGGTTGACGGGTTCCTGTAGGTTGAAGAAGGATAAGAAGGCACATTGAAGGGAAACATTAAGGTCTCTATGAAGCTTTAGCATTTTGTACGAATGCCTTCAAGAGGGTACCGCAACTGATCTGCACATTCTTTCTCAGTGGACCTCTAACCCGCGTTTCCCTAAACCCCAAACCGTATAAGCCCCCAGCCCCAAGCCCCAAACCCAAAGTCCTGAGCCCCAAACCCTACACCGAAAGAGGGCAATCCAGATTACCAAGGCGTAGACCCCATGCTGGTCTCGATCCGGGCTGTCATGCTGCTGCCAGATCCTCAGCTCAGGGCTGTGGGGTTTGGGGTTCAGGCTTTCGGATTTAATGTAGGGGCCTTTATAAATAGAATATGGTTTTGGGGTCCATTATATTATAATTATCATCAGGACCCCCCAAAACCCCATTCTAACTATTAAGGCACCTACATTAGGGTTGAGGCTTTAGGATTCAAGTCTTAAGGCAAGTCCAAAAGCCATGAACCACTGAACAACGGAACCCTCCGAGACGCCGGAAAGGGGGGGAGGAGGCAGACTGTCCAAACTACGGTTGATGGTACAAATCCTGCATTACCCATAATTACCCATATTAGGGAATATTCCCTAATTCCCATAGTTTAGGGTCCTTAAAACATGCAGGATTTATATCATCAACAGTAGGCCTTAAGGCTTAGAGCTTAGGGCTAAACGCTTCTTTAGGGGTCTAGGGTTTAGGGTGGAGGGTTGAGGGTTTAGGGTCGAGGGTTTATCAATACGCATTCCACTACGTTTGGTTGGGAACACAAGTGCCGGAAGCAAACATTCTTCCGCGTGTTGCCGAAAGCTAGGCTCTTGAGATTTTCGCTTCCCCTAAGGGACAATAGGAGGGACCCCTTAGAAGGACCCCTAATCCTAATACCCTATATTAACCCTTATATACCCCTTACATAGTCTCATAAAGCCCCTATATAACCCCAAGGGTCCCTTTTACGGGTCTCTCCTTTAGTCCCTTGATTCCCAGCTTTGCGTCACGGCACTGCCACGCGGCCTGGTTGCCAGTACTCCCTTGCCCCAGGGTTTAGGGTTTAGGGTTTAGGGTCCTTCTCTGAGCCGCGACATGAAACAGCTGGCATCCATACTGTCTGGATAGGCATCCAGCACGCCATAGCCTTGAAGTATCATCGTAAAGGAAGCCTCAGAACAAATTTCTACCTGAACCCTTAAGGGAAGCCTCAAACCCTAAACCCTAAACCCTTAAGGGAAGCCTCAAACCCTAAACCCTAAACCCTTAAGGGAAGCCTCAAAGGAACCCTGAAAGAAAGGAACCCTTAGAGCTCGGGGCGGCTGTTTTTATTCCGGTCAGGGGCCCTACAAGGGAGAATTTTAGTGGGGCTTCCCCCGTTTTGGGTTTTGGGTTTAGGGTTTAGGGTTTAGAGTTTATGGGCTCATTTAAGGGTTTAGACTTCAGGGGTTCAGGGCTTCAAAAACCCTTTCAGGGTCTAGAATTCAAGTGCTTAGGGCTTCCAGGGGTCAGGGGCCCTTTAAAGGTTTTGGAATTCAGGGGTTTAGGGCTTCAGGGGCTCTGAATTCAGGGGGTTTAGGGCTTCAGGCTTCGGGGGTTTTGGAGGTTTGGGGCGCAAAGTTTAGGGTTTCGTGAAGTGGCTGAGGAAATCCTAAACACAAGCCTGTAGGGTGCATTGCAGGGACCTTCAAAATTAGAGCCGGGGGCTGCGGTACAAAAAAAAGCTGTGAGCATAAGGGGACTACAATTCAAGGGGATACTGCTCTACTAGTACCACTTCTTCCGATCCCTATAGAAGGGGCACCAACAAACCCAAAACCTTAAACCCTAACCCCTAAACCCTAGACCTAAACCACTAAACCCCCCCCCCCCTAAACCCCTGAACCCCTAAACCCTAAACCCTAAACCCTGAGCGCATAGAAGCCCCCGGCAATCTGGTGGCCCCGCCGGGCGCAGAGATCGCGGCTTCACGGGCGTGGCTTTGGAATGGCCCAGGGCCCAGCCTACCGTAAGCTTAGCCTTACGAAACCCTGCGCCATATATGTATTAGTATGATCAGTATTGCAATCCTTCTTCTTCTTCTTATTGTTATTGCCATTATTGTGATTATTATTCGTAGTAGTATCGTTACTATTGCAAAGAGCCTTACGAAATCCTATGAAGCCGCTACAAAAACTAACAGCACCCTTCTAAAAACATGCTGAGACTACTTGCTCAGATCCTTTCTGCGAAAGAAAGAGCTCAGCAGCCACAACCCGAAGACCCGAAACCAAAGACCCCTAAGCCCTAAACCGAAGACCCGAAGACCCTAAACTCCCTGAAACTCCACAGACCTCCCAGGTCAAAAGGCTTCCCCACTCTGAGGCTTTAACCAAGTCCAAACCGTAAGCCCTGAAACCCTGTTGAGCGCATGGAACCCCAAATGCCTGCCATGAAGTGCCTAGAAAGCATGGATACCTCGTTCTTGAGCCCAGGCCAAGGCGACGTATGTGGGAGGGATGAATATCCAGCCTAATTAGAATAGCCCGGTTCCTTTGTAAGGACCCATACGGTCTCTTCAGCTGTTAAGGATGTTATAGGGGTTTTAATAGCGGGGCCTTCATGACTTTCAATAGGATATATTGTACCAAATTGTCTTATGGACTATTTTTACTTGATTATTAAACTGGGGCCTCTGCAGCAGACTTTAACCTTTTCAGCGGGGGTACCGGGCCCTACATGTGGACTGAACATAACTACAGCAATCAGTCTCGCGACCCTATACACGACCCGTGCCTCTATTGCTGAGCCAATTTTGCTATAACAGTATTGCGACATATTGCGACCACGTCGCGTAGTTCCACTACTACCATCGCGCTGAGTCCCTACTTGACTGCAGTGAATTGCACGGATGATTTCCACGCTCACCTGCAGCCTGCTGGATGCTCTCCAAGAATTGCGGGAGTGCTTTCACTGTGGGGGCTACTAGAAAGGTACTATGCTGAGGCGTATTGTATAGACACCTGATTAATAGCCCTAAACCCAAACCCTGTGAACCCTGAAACCCTAATCCTATGAACCCTAAACCTAAACCCTATGAACCCTGAAACCCTAACCCTATGAACCCTGAAACCCTAACCCTATGAACCCTCTGAACCCTAAACCCTAAAACCAAACCCTATGAACCCTGAAACCCTAACCCTATGAACCCTGAACCCAAAACCCAAACCCTATGAAACCTGAACCCAGAACCCAAACCCTATGAGACCTACTGAACCCCGCTCGTTCACGGCCATGACCTTTGGGGTCCCTGCGAAATTCCTTATGAGGGGTTTAGGGTTTGGGGTTTAGGGTTTAGGGGTTTAGGGGTTTAGGGTTTAACTACCATCTGCGGTGACATTCCCTTTTCTTCCTGAGGCATAGAGATGCAGCTCTGGTGGGACACGGCCGCGTTAAAACTCCCGGGAAAAGCCTTGGCACTCTCTTCTCCTCGGATTCAGTGGCACTGTAGGACCGGCCACGGATCACGCCGGAACCTGTAAAAGGGCCATTAAGGGAATCTCTGCAACTGGGCAGTTTGGGGATATCTATTCTTGGAAGGCCCTTCTCCTCCCTTAAAACCGTCAGAATATTCACCCTAAACCCTAAACCCTAAACCCTACACCCTAAACCGGGGCTAAGAAGTTTGAGTTTAGGGTTGCAAGTCTCTGCATGCCCATCCCATGCCGACCTTTCGCTTGAGGATCCAGGGGTATTGTCTTCCATACATCCAATACTTCCCGTCAGGAGGAACATCCTGGGTTCTTGTTAGGGGATTTAATTTAAGCTACCATCAAAAAGAAACCATATTATCTACTACAGATCCCCATTATGGTAACTTAAATAAAATGCCTTAACAAGAACCCAGCATCATCCTTCTCTGAGCCCGGCTTGACAGCTTGCACAAGATGCTTGGATTCGTGGTCCTGGCCATTCAGGAATAGACCGAAAGTATCCTTACAGTAAACGGGGCCTCAAGATTCTGACTTAAGGTCTATCGGACCCGGGATCCTGAATGGTCGCAGCTTTGCTTGACAAGCTAGGGTTTAAGGGTTTAAGGGTTTAGGGGTTTAGGGTTTAGGGTTTAGAGCCAAAACAAAAATGCAGTCAAGCACCACTGCAACCGAAGTGCACTTGTTGGCTTTTGTTGTTAACTGCCCCATCGCCATTTGTCTTGGCACAGAAATGGACGATAGAAGCTAAAGCAAGCCCGCCGTTGGGTTAGAAGGGTGTTTATCTTAACCTTTTGGGCCCGAGGAAGGGGCCACTTAAAGCCGTGTCAACTGAGGGGATTGTTTCGTCATGTGGCAGGGGAGCAGACAAGCCCATGTGCGGGAGAGAAAATTTTCTTGCACCCTGTCCAAGAAAAGTCCTAGGATAATACAGGGGAAGGCTTTCTTTGGATTCTGTCCATGCATGCTCAATGAAAGTGGGGACCGCAAGGGCTGCCCAGCACGCGGAAAGAGCCCATATGCGACCGGAACGGACGGAACGACAGAGGAACGGCCTCGCCGATGGACGGACGGACTTCACCGACGGACGGACGGACGGGCGGACGGATGGACCGATGGGTTTATCGATGTCATGAAGTTTTATTCAATGTCCGATAGGAGGCAAGGGTCGAAGCGAATACATTTTTCGATGGCGTGAGATGTTTTTTAACTGTCATCTTATGATAATAGAGTATTTAAGTGTCCTTCTGTTGATAATAGAGTAGATACGTAGTTTTTGATGTCCGAGAGTCGTTTTTCGACGTGCGGGCGTGCAACCTCCTCATACTGCTCCCATGGTATGCTGCACGTGACCTAACGAGTGCAAAGCTTTTTGGGCGGTCCTTAACACCAAGCTTCCAGCCTGTTGGCCATTCATGGCCGTCTGGTAGTTTGCGCGTAAAACCTGCCGAAAGCCACCGATCACAGACAGTAAGCACAGATGCCCTGCCGCCCAGCCTCAACCCTTGGCACTTTCCTTGAGCTGTACCAATATAACCCTCAATACTACCGCGTTTTTGTCGCACCCAAGGTGCCTTCGTAGAAGATGACGCCGGGACCATCTCGCTGCTTATACTTGGGCTTGCCATTCCAAGTTCCACCTTCAACGTACTCACCGTCGAGACGCTGGGGCTGAGACTTCATGTGGGCCCATGTCACCACATACGTAACAGGCTTCGCCTTGCAGGCGTAAGAAGGCCAGATCTGTGTAAACGTGAAACTAGGTTCTGAACGGAGCAAACTGTTCGTGGGGGCGCTGAGCAGTTGAATTGACCCCTGCGGAACATTGCGGAACTCAAACTGCTTCCTTGCGCTATGCCTGAAACCCCAGGACTGCCAAACAAGGAACGGAATCTGCCGCAACCAGTGTAAAAGGAACCTCTAGTCGAAGCCCCACATACGCCAGGAGCACCCACCCCTCCGGGTTGCACACCACACCGTTACAGTAGCATGCTTGGACCCAAGGCATGGCACTCTGGCGGGAGCACGCTTTTGGGAGGTGGAAAGAACGGGACTGTGGTGGGAGGACGAGTCACAATCTTAGGGTTTAGGGTTTTTAGGGTTTAGGGGTTTAGGGGTTTAGGGGTTTAGGGCTGGGAGCCCGACCGCTGTATGTCCAAACAAGGGTTTAGGGTTTAGGGCTTAGGGCTGACTAGGGTTGCTCAAACGCTCAATCTTAGGCCGCACCTCGAGCGCCCTAAACCCTAAACCCTCAACCCTCAACCCTAAACCCTAAACCCTAAGCCCAAAACCCTAAACCCTCAACCCTAAACCCTAAAGCTTTGCTGCGTGAACGCCTCGGGGCGAGATCGAGGCTCCCCCTGCCCTTGTCTTGGGCGCGGCTTCCTTCGGCGACCTTAGATTCTAGAGGATTGCTTCAAGAAGCCTAAACCCCTAAACCCCTCAAACCCTAAACCCCTAAACCCCCCAAACCCCTAAACCCCTTATGAGAAGCCCCCGCCTGCATCTCGTACTGGCCCTTGGGGTCGCTGGGGTAGAAGCCGCGGAGGCCGAAGTCCCCGGGCTTCCGGTCCTGGGCTTAGGGGAAGTCTTTGGGGCCCTGGGCTTTAGAGGATTTTTAAAAAAGGGGTAAGATAGGGATCTATAAGGGTTTAGGGTTATTACAAAAAGGGTAGGATAGGGATCTACAAGGGTTTTAGGGTTTAGGGGTTTAAAGCTTAAGGTTTAGGGTTTCGAGCTTAGGCTTTGGAGCCTGGAGTTTAGAGCTTGACGCTCCCAGTTTAAGGCTTCTGAGCATGGGCTTGGGGCTTAGAGCTTGAAGTTGGGGTTCAGGGTCGAGGTTGTGTGAGACTTGCTCAATCATTGTGGAATGCTAACTTCGTCTCTGCTTTGGGAAAGGCTTGGACAGGGGATGTCGTGGTGGCTTGCATGGCTTGGGACTTTGAGAGGCTTTAGGGGAATCAGGGTGTCCAAGCTTTGGAGGATTCGTCCGTGCAGGCTTCTTTCAACGAGGCCGTAGTTTGAGAACACCGTGGCATATCCTGAACCCCACCTTTGACTTCAGATAAACCTCAACTTAAACTCGAAACCCCTAACCCCTAAACCCCAAAAACCATAAACTCTAGACCCCTAAAGCCTAAACCCTAAACCCTAAACTCCAAACCCCTAAACCCTAAACCCTAAAACCCCCCATCGTCTAACTGGCAAGGAGCCGTCTTGCCCTCACGCATGTTCACGTAAGCGAAGAGGCCCAGAACCTCGCTTCAGGGCTCAGGGCTTTCGAGTTTTTAAGGACTTTAGGGTTAGGATTTAGGGGGACTTTAGGGCTTTGGGGCTATAGAGATTGTAGGGCTTTAGGGTTTCAGGGTCTTGGATGGTTAGGGCTTTAGGGCTTTTCGGTTTGGGGGGCTTCAGCGCTTTGGGGGCTTCAGGGGTTGTCCCCGCTGCTTGAAACCTCAAAATAAGGACTATACCGACTATACCCCTTCATGCAGCACCCTAAGACTCGAAAGCCTAAACCCTAAACCCTAAAACCCTAAACCCTAACCTTCTAAACCCTAAACCTGCATAGGGCTGCACCTCCAAGAGGCCGCACCAGATGAGGATCCTTGGATGGGCATCGGTGGCTTTGCGCTGCAATTTTGCTTGTTGGAGAAGGGGGGAGTTGGGTTGTAGGATTTCAGGGTTTGGAGTTTGGAAAATTTGAGGCTTGAGGCTTGTGCGGCTTAGGACTCATGGTGCCGGGTCGGTTGGGTTTGGTCCTCGGAGGTTCAAAGCCTACGCCCTAAACTCCTCGACAGAATCAGAACCGCTGTATTCAAAAACACCCCAGCAAATCCCAACACCCACCTCCCTTGGTTACTGCCTGAGCACCACGTAGGTCCAAACAGAAGGGCCCAAACCTAAACCCTGAAACCCCGTAAGCCACCAAAACACCTATCCCTACACCTACACCCTAAACCTAAACCTCATGCGCTCCCAGCGCGCACAGGGTGCTAATCAGGAATTCCATTTTATCGGTAGTCCGACATTATGTGTCGCTCTGTTGAGCATCTTGGCGTGCTTCTCGCTTGGATGGTCGGTCAGCGGACGTCTTGCATAAACCCTAAATCCCCTAAACCCTAAAACAGCAAGAAAAAGGGGCCCCCCCGGTCCCGATCAGTATCAGCCGGGTCTCTGCGGCATTCCTCCGAACTTGACCATGGCGTCGTGCGCCTTTAAGGTGACTCTTACCGGAGCGCTGCTGGATCCCTTCACGGAGTAACGGAACCCGTTAACGAACTCTTAGAGGACCTTCTTAAGAAGCTGAAGGCTTGAGGGCCTTTCGGGCTTAAGATTTGAAGGCTTCACGCTTAGGGTTTAGGAAAAAGGGGAGTCGCGCTTTTTCCTTCGGGCTTTCGGGTTTGGGGCTTAGGCTTTGGGGAGTCAGACTGGGTGCTTTCAGGGTCTGAGGCCGGGCTTAGGGGTTTAGGGCTGTAGGGCTTAGGGTTTTCAAGCGGTTTCCGGACTTTCGAGTTTCAAGAAACTGGTTGGCTTCAACCCGGCATCGAAACGATCCGAATCCCCAGACCTCAGCCCAAATTCATGCAGGGGCCTCCATGATCAGAAGAGGGTCTGGGGGTTTAGGGCTTAGGGGGTTCGGGTTTTAGGGTGTGCTACACTATAGCAGGCAACCGATTGTAAAAAAACCCAGACCTCTCTAATAATTCCCAAAACAGGACCTCGATGGTAGAGACCTGGAAGGCGTCACCCGGGACGCGCAGGCCTGAGTTCTCGAGGTGCCGGATTTCGGTCGCACTGACCCCCCGGTAAAAAAAGGGCCGAGGGTTGAGGGCTCAAGATACACTCCCATAGAATTTCGAATCCCCCTGGACTTTGCAGGTAGGGGTTTAGGGTTCAGGGGTTAGGGGTTTGGGGTTTGGGGTTAGGGGTTAGGGAGGCTGTTGAAGAGCCTTGGCCGACGGTTCCCCTCTTCAGCCCCCTCTGTTTAAAAAGACCTCAAGGATGAGAAAAGCCCGCAGCCTCGAGGTGCACACTTTCTTATTCGACGCGTTGGGTGCGTAGACCCTTCTGCAGCACATCGCACCCCAAAAAGAAGCACCGGTGTCCAAGGGCTGACGTGGTCACGTTACAATCCTCCGTGGAAGTTCGCAGAAACCTAGCGTGGGCTAAGGGCTTGGGGTCATCGGGGTACGGTTTAAGACTTAGGACTTATTGGTTAAGTCACTACATAAAAGCTCCCCGGGCCAAAGTGCCCAGGTCGGTGGTGATCCACCCAACAGTCGCAAGCATCGCCACTCTGCCGTGCTTGAGCTCCGCCTGCACCGGCTTTCAGGGTCTAGGTGGGCTGCTTGTTTAGAGGGAAGGACGAGTGACAAAAGCTTTTAGCCTTTACCCCTATACCCTGAGCCTTTACCCCCCGCTACCCTAAACCCTAAAATCCCTGCGAGATCTGATCACGAAAGCCTCGAAGCAGATGGGCGCCCCGCCTCACGGAGCCAGCCGATCTCGAAGGCCAGGGAGAAGCCCATGGGGTCGAAGCCCTCCTCCTCGCCTTCGAGGTCTATAAGGGTTTAGGGTTTAGGGGGTTTAAGTGTTTAGGGTGTAGGGTATGGGGAGGACGGGGGAATTCTCTCAAGTCTCAGGGCTTCTGGTCCGCGGTTCCTCGGTGTTTCTTGGGAAGCTTTGTCGGGCTTCAGGGGTTTTTGTCAGGGCGACGGCTTGGCTCAAGGTGATGGCATGCATTTTCTATATATATATATATTGTTTTTTGTTTTCTTCTTTTT
>CAJNJA010060942.1:10059-23298 GCA_905231915.1 Symbiodinium necroappetens
ACCCCTCATCCCTAAACGGCCCTAAACCCCCTAAACCGCGTAAACCTTGAACCCGAAACCCTAAACCCCTAAATCCTACACCCCTCATCCCTAAACGGCCCTAAACCCTAAACGCCGAAAGAGGCGCTAAAGTCAGGGTGTAGGTGTCGAGTGAGGAGCTGAACCTTCAGGAAAGAGTGCCGGCTCCACGGGGGCGGTGAAGGGGGGGAAGCTGGACAGACAACGAGACTGTGATTCTGAGGGGGTTAGGGGTCTTCACGCGTACGACCCACTTAGCTTAAACTATCACGATACTTGTCCCTCTCCACACCAGGGAGCTCTTGTTAGATGAAAGACCCATCCTGCTCCCCCGAGCCTGTTAGCCTTAGAACTATGTAACCCCGCACCGTTAGAGGCCTCATAACATGGGGGGTTTCTCAAAGCTTTAGGGGGCTTAGGGCTTATGGGCCTAGAGTCCCAGAGGTTGGATTTAACGCGGGAAGAATGGAACAAGCCCCCAAAAGTGGCTGGGCACTCCGGCGTTCAGCGACGTCAGCGAGGGCAGGGCCCCTAAACCGGTCAATGTCGTCAGCTTGTTCCTCAAGGCTGTTGGGGCTTAAGATTTGGGTTTGAGAGCTACGGATTCGGTGAAGAGGATTCCCTCTTTCACTGGTCTGCAATAGCTTGAAGTCTTCGTGGACACTCTTCTTTGAGTACATGCGTAACCAAATAGCCGAAACCTCAGCCCAAGGACCTCTACATCTCTGAATATCCAGATCCTTGGCAATCCCGGAGCCCTGAAACACACCCCCGCGCTTCCACAAGTGTATTGCCTTCCATAAGAAGCCCTTTCAGGGAAAACCGAGCAACTCCCTTTACAATCCTTACAACCTTCAGAAAATGGGTTGCAATGCCTGTGTACATCATGTGGCGGACCTGGAAGTATGAAGATGAGTTGAAAACTACTCAAGCTTAGAGCCTACCTTGATTAGCGAAAAAGCAAGGGTCCTTCCAGAAACCCTGCAGGACGAGCATGATCTCTGCTCTAAAGGCTCGTAAAAAATTGTTCAAGAATCTCATGAACCCCAAGAAGAAAGACGCTTGGTGACAGCCGGGGATGAGCTCCAGGCTGCGACAAGTCCAGAGTACTCAACTTCTCGTGGCCTTGCAACTAGAACTCCCAACCGACTGCATCCTCATTTAAAGGAAACTACAGGTGGGGAGTTTAGGGTGTATAGGGCTTCCACAAGGCTTCTATAAGGTATATAGACCTTCCATAAGGCTCCAAAACGGTAACTACCCACCTGAAAATGTCCTAGATCGAACCCTAGATCATGCAGGGGCCTGAATAATTAGAATAGGGCTTTGGGGGAAGTTCTATTCTAAGTATAATAAGGAACCTCCAAAATAGTATAGGTCATTATTAAGGCCCTTCTATTACACCCGAATCCTCATAAGGCCCACATCCACTAACTCTACATGAAACCTTCAGCAGCCCACATAAAGTCCCCGATACACAAAAACCCTACTAAATCGAATCTCGTCCTAGAAGCCGGGTTTCAAACGAACGTTAGTTCCACAACCGCACGTACGGTCCTGCAGGAAGACTTACCCCTGTAAACCCTTGAAGCCCTGCACTAAACCGAAACCCTCAAACATCAACAACAAAAGCATACATTAACATCCCTAAACCCTAAACCCTATAAACCCTAAACCCCTAAACCCTAAACCCACAAGAGGATGTGGGGCTTTGGTCGTGTGTCAGAGGTGTTCACCAGGCTTCCGGGGGGAGGGGGGGTATTGTCCGACTTTCAGCATGCGCGTTGCGGCGCCGGGGCTTGGGACTCATAATTTAATATACATATATGTGTATGTGTGTATACATATATATATATATCTATCTGTCTGTCCGGGGCTTTAGGGTTTGGGGCGTAGAGTTTAGCGTGGGGTTCAGTTCAGAATCGCGTGAAGAAGCGGCCCGACACCTGTTTCTGAAGCTGCCCAAAACCTCTATCCCTGACCCGTGACGCCCTAAGCCCCAAACCCTAAATTATAAAGTCTAAACCCTAACCGGTGTCACCACTTAGCTCAGGGCTTAGGGTTGCACGCTGTAGTGTTCAATGCTGTTCTGTGGTTTAGGGTGCCCTCCGCTGCGCGTCTCACATTTTGACATGCAGGGCGCCGGGAGTGCCTCTGCGGCAGCATGTGTGCCGAGATCATGCAATGCTGTACATTCTTGCATCCAAACCGTTCAACCGGCCACATTAAATCCTCAACCCCGGGCATGCACTGTAGAGAGCCTAAACCCTAAACCCTAAACTATTCAAAACACGATGGCGAGCCACCAGATCCCAGTAGAATCTAGATCTCTGCGGCAGGTTTACTGTTGGTCACGCTCTCTACAGAATTTTGGCAAGGGCAATCTGCAAATGATGCACATTTGCACTCCGAACATGAAGATGTTTATGGATACTTCGAGAGAAGGATGACGTTCACAGTGTGTAACAGCTGGAAGCAGTAGTACAATACCAAGACTGATCTCTCAGCGCGTGTGCACCTACACATATGCACCTACCTATAGGCACCATTGCAGTTCCTCCTTGTGGCTTATATTTTGGATCCTACAAGGTAGTCCCAAGACGTAACTACAATGGAGACTCTAGGAGACTTAAGATACCGGAGATGTCTAGAGGTGCGCTGGCCCAGAACCATGAGCCACACACCCACCGCAAGACATCCTCTGAATGGCTCCCCGGGTTTAGGCTTCAGGGTTTGGAGACTTCGGGAATGAATCTCTATGTAGTTTGTGTGGGTGTTTAGGATGTATAGCTGGAGGATATTGCTCATGTTAGGCTGTTAGGGGCTGGGACGTAAAGCTGAGGGTGTACTACGGAGAAGCAGTACGACCTGGTGCATGCCAAGCTTCCGAATCCCCTGAACCCTACATCCAGGGGTATTCTGCGCCACCACTGTCACAAGTTTCAGGATTGTGCATGATACTACAGGGGCCTTGGTAGGATTTCGGGGTATATTCAGAGTGATAAGAAGTATAGCAGCACAGAAATAACGAGGAACCCTCAGGAATAGTATTGGTAGTTGTCTGACATTCCAAAGCGAGTGCTCCAACCCCACCGCCGCCCCTTACAACCCCCTAAACCCCAACTATCGCAACACAGGTTTGAATACCGGCATCCGAGGCGGCTTGGCCAGCCAAGTCGGACAAGAGCTGCTGCTTTAAAACTCTTTACAGCCACGTAGACTTATTCTCGCCATGGCCTTTCCGCTTTACTTTGGGCCATGGGAGCCTACGCGGCTTGCAAAACCTCATGATCGGCCTGAACCAACGTCAAGTGTTTGAATTACTTTTCAGCTTCCTTTGGGCCTGGAGCGTGTAGGATTGCAAGCTGCAGCTGGGGGTCGTTAGCCCCGTAGACTCAAGTCTTGCATAGCTTTGTGCTTTTCGGGGCTGGGGGAGTGGGTTCACGGCTTAGCGAGGTCCCACTCAAGCAGGGAGCCTTTATGCTGAAGCACGGATTAGCAGGGTTTTGGGGCACATCGTAGAATACGAAGTAGGAATCAGAAGGGACAATATTGCTTCGTCTTGGGCCCATATGTAGCCTGAACCTCAAACCACCAGTGGAAGAAAAAGGCGCAGTACGATCCAGAGAGCGAAGGCGGCGAGGACATTCGTCACGACGCCAACTTTTGCCATGCTCCCCATGTCCACATGTCCGGTCTCCTCAGTTTTGTTACTTTTTATAGCCTGGGCAAAGAATTAAAGACTCCTATAGTACTGGCCCCGAAACCAGTAAGCTGTGAAGCCTTAGATTGATGAGACACCTCGTGGCAACGATGGTATATAAGAGACCGGATTCACAACTATAGCAACATCGGTAGCAGTTGGACGCGTTTTCGTAGCAGCACTGCTCATGGTATCATCGTCTCGGAGCACACCACTGAGAATGAAGTCTGTAACAACAGGGGCTGCATAACAAAAAAGCTCGTAGCACAGATCACCAAAATACGGAAGACGGGAACGAGCACAAACCACAAGCTGGAACCTGATTTGTAGATAAGAGGAACCAAATGGACGGCATTACCAGGCACATCCTGAACCATGAGGGATGGCTTCGGGATTATGCTTTAGGGTTCCGGGGTTTCGAGTCGCAAGGTTCAGGGTTTATGGTTTAGACCACGAAGCCGGCTAGCATTGACCGCTATGGAAGTGGTAGCAGGAACAGGTTACATAGCGCCAGAGGATTCGAGCATCGTGGGGCCTCAAAAGGCAGTTCGGGTTTCGAGTTTAGTGTTGCTGCTTGCAAACACTGGACAGGCAGCGTGCTCAATAACACGATCGAACGTAGCACCCTGCAGAACTAGAGCAAGGTCCTGGGCAATTCCAACTGTCTGTCCTTCTTCTTACGGCAACAAAGCAAAATCGTAAAGTCTTAGTGCGGAGAGAAGAACACGACTGATGCCACCTGGCGTCAACGATGATGTAGTTAGGCGGCGTGGCGATGGGAAGCATGAAAGCACCTCTTGAGGCGGCACATTCAGCCAAAAACCCTAAACCCATGAACCCCTAAACCCCTAAACCCTAAACCCTAAAGTACCCCAGAGGGCACCTCATGCCACATGTCTGCACACAGCTGCCACAAAAAAAGCAGCCTCAAGTTGAAAGAAGAGAACGTATATGGGGGGTTTCCGACATTGGGACCCTACTATAGTCCCCTGAATAGCAGGATCCTTATTATAAGGACACCAAAATAAGGTACCCTAATTTTCGGAAAGTCTCATATGTATCTGAGCTTTCAGGTTGCAACCACGACATAAAACAACACCTTTTGGCAAGATAGGGGCGCCTTAATAGTTAGAACAGATTTTGGACCCGGTTACCCGATGATCACATAGGGACTACAGCGAGACCCTAAACCCTAAAAAGCCCCTGCGCTCGCACACAACCTCAGGACTATCTCGACTCACAGGGGTTCAATGGGACGGACCTCGCATGCCTTGTACTTGAATGACAGACCCCCCCCGTCAAGCATCGTTGGACATTTAAGCAAAAACCGTGCTGTTCCAGGGTGTGGGATTTGAGGCAGTCACCAAAAAAGCCGAAATCCTAAGCCGGGCTCTCGGACGACTCGCAAGCTTAGCGCCTATCCACCCGACCGAGCAACTGCGGCAGCTCCAATGATGTCATACATGAAGCCCAAACCCACCCAAACCCTTCAACAAAAAACTGCAAAAATCAGAGAGGTTCACCCCAGTCGTAGTATTCAGCATTCTCAAACGTTCGGTCCTTCTAGGTATCGGGATTACCGGTTTAGCATTTCCTAAGCCCCAAACCTGACTTCGAGGCTAAGAGGACTTACTAAGCAGGCTAGAAGTAGGGGTAAATGCAAGTGATGCCAATTACAAACTATGACCATGCTTATATAACCCATTACTTAACAAGACCCCTGATTCAGGCTTATTTATAGAAGCACCTTCGAGAGCTCTGTATGTAAGTCCGAGGAGCAGCTCGCAGCCAAAGCCACGCCCACGGCCGGCGCGGCTGCCAGACGCGGGTCTGGGTTTATCGCCTCCGCGTCTTAACGGTGTGGGGCTGTGGGTTTAGGGATTTACGGTCTGGGTCCAGGTATCGCGTAATCCCGAAAGTAAGTCATGGAGATGGAGGTAGCGATTGGGGTCGTGCACTAGCAGCCATATTCATGGAGATGGCGATATTGACGGATCACGATGCTGATGACGACGACGATCACGATGATGACGATGATGATGACGAAGACGAAGAAGAAGATGATGATGATGGTGGTGGTGGTGCTGAAGATGACAATGATAATGGCGATGCCGATGGCCATCTTCAGCTTTGTCATGAAGGAGTGCCACAGTGATCATTTAACTTTCGGGCGGTTGCCTCGACCCGATTCTCTTCGCGTTTCAACTCTTCGGTGCGCCCCGTGGAATGAATCGTGTGATCGGATTACAGCGCCGTAGGCTTTCAGAATGGGGGGTGTTCTGGCATGGAGGTTTGAGATCTTCAAGCTTTTAGGGTTTATCGAGGTCTTCCTTCTTGGGGCGAGCTGCCCCGTAGCATCTGGCAGGAAGGTCGCCCCCAACCCTAAAACCTCCATCTGAAACTCTTGCCACTGAGCCGAAATCCCAAGCCCCGACCCCTACCCCAAGGTATCGTCGGCCCAGTCCTTTCAGTACATAACGATTTAGGGTTTGGGGTTGAAAGGTTTAGGGCTTAAAGGTTTAGGGTTTAAGGGTTTAGGGCTTGGGGTTTAGGGGTACATAGGGTTCTGGGGCCCCTTGCGCCACACTCGGATGCTAAAAACTCGCAGCGACTTGGAACAAAAGACGCCTTGAAGCTCTCCTCCAGTCAAGCCCTCTCCTAAAGGCTCAGGTGACATTGGCCTACTTGTCGAGTATCTTGAAGAATTAAAGCTTAACCTTTGGGAGTGTATGTATATATATATATCTATATATAGGGATTACAGAAGACAAAAAAGGTTAATTAAAGGTTACCTACTCTACTAGGTTGAAAGTAGGCCATAATCAAGAAGGATTATGAGTACCAGAAACGAGCTTATCTGAGATCACTTGTAACCTGCTTACCAATTCTCCTAACCCAAACCCCAAAACACTGCTTAGAACCCTTAACAGGAGACCCTCGGAAAGGATCCTCGCAGAAAACTTGCAGAAGCCTTTACACAGGTCCAGGGTCCACCCTCTCCCGCCCGGCTTTTAGAGTTTAATCGACTTTAGGGTGGGAGGTTTAAGGTTCAGGGTTTAGGAGTTTAGGGTTTTAAGTTTCGGATTTAGGGTTGAAGGTTTAGGGTTTGGGGTTTTAAGTTTAGAATTTAGGGTTTAAGGTTTAGGGTTTAGGGTTTTAAGTTTAGAATGTAGGGTTTAAGGTTTAGGGTTTGGGGTTTTAAGTTTAGAATTTAGGGTTTAAGGTTTAGGGTTTGGGGTTTTAGGATTTGGGATTTAGGGTTTAAGGTTTAGGGTTCAGGGGCCCCGCCTCGCTGATAGCCATGATCATCGGGACCATTAGGCTTGTAGTCGCGGTATTGGAGGTTACTTCGGTCAGGAAGATGGTGCCCCTGGATGCTGCAACTGAAGATCGCGGTTTAGGTTTTAGGGAAAGTTCTCTCCTTATGAACTTGATGTCGGCCTGTTACCCCCGCTGTTGCAGTGCACGAGAGGCCTTCCCTAAACAGTGGCTATGGGATACACAGAACAACCGCTGTCGCAGAAAAAACAAGCTGCGTGCGTAAGCGTACGGCACAGTCGCCAAAAAGGAATGGGAAATCAACCTCCATAGTATGGCTGGTGACGTTACATAACCGGGCTTAACACTATGGGTAATTGCTCAATGTGACTGACAAGTTTCAGTCGAGCCTAAACCTGAAACCCTTAACATTGAAACATAGGCATGGAGGCTGCAAACAACAAGCATCGCAAGCATCTTGGACTGTAGTAGATAGAGGCTTAAGTCCGGGGATGCTTGAGTTTGAAAAGGCCAATGCCCTGAACCCACAAGAATGAAAACTTCGACACCAAGTGTGGAGATCTAAGATGAGGGCTCGCCTGATAGTTGAGTAGGAACTCTGCAGGCGGCAAAGTTGAATGTTTTCGGGCGTTTTTCATGGAAACATTGGGCCCGGAATCACACACTTATCTACGCAGTTTAACAGCTTTTCCTTGAGAAAAGACTAAAAGCCGCCTGGACCCACACAAAAAATTAAAGGAATAACGTGTGTGTGTGTGCGCTTTGTTTGTCGTGCCCTTGTGTCTGTGTGTCTCTCTTGTTTAACCCTATGCGGTACATGATAGCAAAAAATCGAAGTTGAAATCAATTTCCAAGGGGAGCCCGGGACAAGACACAGGATGCCAAGGAGAGCCAGCAGCCAGACGCTCGTGATGCCAGTGACAGCTATCCTGAGGCTCTTGGGCCATTCTTATCCGGGGCTTTCGCACTTAGAGTCTTAGGGTTCTGGGGGCTTCAGAACTTATTAACAGAACAGCTTTTTTTAGATTTCAGGTTTATTGGTACTACCTCGCAGTTTTGGGCGACACCCTAAACCTTGATGCACAACGGTGGAACCCTTCACAAGGTCCCTCGACAACCGCAAAGACATATGCCTGCTCCAACCTTCTGGGTTGTTCGATCAAGGTCGCAAGTAGGCAAAGAAGAAGGTGCCCAATTCGAACTGAAACACACACCCGGAGAAAGATGTCTGACACCAAGCTACCACACTCCTCTTGAATCACGAGCCCAGAGCCAAGCAACAGGTAGGCCGCAATGGTATCTGCCAAGCCAGTGGAAAGCATCCGCTTGCCTAAGACCACGCCGCCACCAATCCTTGACTCGCTCAAAAAAAAAGCCTAGGCCCTCTTTTGGTGGGTTTCGGGTTTAGGGTCTAGGGCCAAGTGTAGAGTTTAGGGCAAGGCTTAGGGTTGAAATTTCGACATCCTGAAGGACATGGTAAACGTGGTCACTTCGCCCAGGCCCCGGAGGACCTACCGGCCCCACCAAAAAGGGAAGGCCTTCTTGGGGATTTGGAGCGCCAAACGGAAAATCGGGAGACAACAATGGGTTTAGGGCTTAGGGGTTTTGGGGTTTAGGGTTTAGGGTTTAGGGCACAAAGTGGAGTTGGGGGTTCTGGGCTGCGGGTAATCAAAGCCGGTCTGATGTCGAGGCTTGACCTTTACTTTCTAACCGATGTAGGTCATCTCTTCAAGAGCCTAAGACCCATCATGAGAAGCAATCTTATCGAACAAATTGGGCTCATATCTAAAAGTTGCAAAATAGCTCGCAAAGGGTACCCCACATCTTGCACCCCAGCGTCAGCATGATGATCCCCCAGTCAGCCTTCTGTGCCGTGGACCACGGCATCACCCGGCAGTTCCCGGTGTCCGGGATCAGATACAGGGGCACGGTGCCCAAAATCACGGCGATCCCAGCCTTGAGCTTGCTTTCGAGCTCCTGCGGTGCAGGATGACTGCCGTAAACGCTAAGCCCGGGGGCCTTTGAGGCCTAAACCCTAGGACCGAAATCCTCTGAGACTCGGCCGCCTCGTCTGCGCCCAAATCCCTACTTCCTGCACAGCAGATGACGACTGAAACGGCGGCGTGAGGAGATCGTTGGACTGCCCAAGAAGTCTTTCGAATTCTATGTAGGGTTTCACCTAGGCAAAGAGCCCATAAGTGCTAAACCCTACGATCCTAAAGCCTTTAGGGCTTCAGGATTCAGGGCTCTGGCTGTGGGGTCTAGCGAAACTCCAAGCAGCAAGACCCGAAAGGCTAAACCTTCTTACCCAAAGCCCCCAGACGACCGTCCTGGTGGCCGGGCCCACCAGCCAGGCTGTAGATGGATGGGATGATCCACAGCCCGAGGGTGAGCAGAAAGCTTCCCAGGACCGCCTGCGGAAAGAGAGCTTGGGCTCTTAATGGATGGAAGCTTTACGGGCAAAAGTCTCCAAGCAATATGAATTCCACGGAGGCCATTTAAACACCGGGCTTAGGGCTGAGGTAGGTGCAGGGTTTAGGATTCAAGTGCAGGATTATTTCAAGAGCACTATAGCGTCATCATCGCTGTCCCTCTTGACAGCTGCTCCTGCCATCGCAAAACCCCAAACCGTGAACCCTCACACTTTGGCAAGATGCCTACCACTGTCCCTTGCCTTCTCCCCGCGCGTCCACGCCACGGGGTGCGAGCTGTGCAGCACCTTCCACATGATCTTAAGAATCTTTTGGTATCCGAACCCATCTAGAATCTAGGGTTGATGTTCAGGGGCGCAGGGCGCAGACTTTAGGCGAGGGCTCTTCGGATTTAGGTATTACGGCTGATTACGGCTCTGAGGCTTTACAGCGTAGGCTTCGAAGCTATGGGTTCCAAAGCTTTTCTCACACATGTTTTGGGAATTCCGGATGGTGCCGTCTTCCTAATTTGAGGTCACTGCTGAATCTAATGACCTCGTGCTGGGATCCTACGTGTCTGAGGAAGAAGCCTCCGCGTGGGAACATGTGTAGCTGCTGGGCTGACAGGGCATGGGGTTTAGGGTTTAAGGTTTAGGGTGGCCCTGGAAAGAAGCAACGGTGGAGGGTCAAAGTTACCGGCCTCGTCCAAGCCCTAAAACGACTGTATCCAGGCATTTGTGGGATCAGGTGGTGGACGTCGCTCGAGTCGCGAAGCCCTCGTGGTGCAACTTTCCAATCGCTGAGAGACATTTCATCCCAAATCTCGCCCGCCACGGATTTTTTCAAAGAGACTCTCTACACCCCGAACGGTGGATCGGGAACCTCCACATTAGCAGCTGTCTGCGGGCGATAGCATAGGAACCTCGTGATGCAAAGCTTGGGACTTCTCCAGGCTGTGGGGTGCACAGCCTCAATCCCTGTTGTAATGCTCAGCTGATGTACTCTCTCCTATCATGGCGAGGTATGGAGTTCAGCTAGCAAGCTGCTACGGGAAAAAGGCCCTGCCGGTACGCTCTACGTCTCCTTCCCACGAGCACTTTGAAACCCTCCAACTTTTGTCTCCTGCCCGAGGACCCTAAACTTCCTAAGCCCTACCCCTAAACCTTCAACCCTAAACCCTAAGCCCTAAACCGCACTAAAACTTGCAAACCTTGAACCCTCAAGCCGAAGTTCTGGTTTGTCGCAGGTTCAGACGCTGAAACCAAAAAAGACCTCCGGAACCGTCAACTCTATCGATAGGCCTTAATTAGACCCACATTTAAGGTCCCGGTCCCGGGCCCCAAGTGCCATTTTGAGCCCTAGGGTAAGGGGACATGTGCCGGCACATGCACCAATACAGTCGCACATTTTTGGCATCAATGTAAATATGGAAACTGCGAGAAGGGCCAAGCCTAAGCTTTGTTCTCGTGCCTTCGTCGATCATGATGCGGAAATTATGCGGCTTCAAGCATGAATCATTGCAGTCTTGGACACGAAATGATACAGCTATACATACGCTTTACTGGCGTCGTGCCGAAAGCCGACAATTAAAAGCCGCGCGGCAACACGAGAAGTCATACATCTTCCCATCGACCCAAATCCGCGTCCCAACAAGCAACCAGCAACGAACAACACGGCAGCAAACATACAAGTCAAAAATGCATCCGGGATAAAAAACTTCGCCCTGCAAAGCCACAACAAATTAAGCAGATTCCGACACCCCAGCATCAGCAACCCCATCAAGCAACACTCTGCCATGCCTGAAAATGGAACCACAATCTTACAGCTTCCCCCCCCCGCGCCCACTCCAACAAGCCACAACAGATCCATCGTCCCGTACCCCAACCAAGAAACGGCAACAGATCCTGCGTCTTCTCGTGCCCCAACACAGAAACGAAACACAAAACTTACCATGAACCAACATCCGCCCGGCAATCAACAAGTCGTAGATCATTCAATGCCAAAACATCCACATCTGGACAGCAGGCAGCAACTTATGCATCTGACCATGCCGCAACATCTCGGCAACCAAGTCGTACGTCGTCTCATTACCATACCCTCTCCACACCTCACACTCCAACAGGCGACAAATCGCATGCCCAACATATGCACCTCATCATGCAACAACTTGTGCATCATAAATAGCCTAAACGAACCCCAACACTGGACAACAATCATACACCCTTTCGATTCACACCCAACCAAGCCGCAACCGATCCCTGCCCCGGCAATGGAAAGCAGATCGTAGATCTTCTTGTGGCTCACATGGTCTCACATGCCACGCCCAACACAGAAAGCTGCCAGGCGTTCACCGAACACTGATCCACCAAATCCAAGTGAACAAAGAGGGACCTGGCTTGAAACTAAATTGACGCTTCTTGGCCCCGGACACCCCGTAAGAAATCGTCCAAAATCTGAAGTTCCTGGCGCATGACTCATCTTGACAAGACTAAAATGACATGCACGAGCGTTCGGCTGGGCCCCTAGCAAGTTGCAAGAACTCGTCGAGTCGGGAGCGACATGGCAGATGCGGCTGCCAACTAGAACCCGGCTCCAATGTCGTGTGCATTTTGTAGTTGCCCGCGGTGATGGGAGATTGCACCGGAAAGAAATCATCGTCGCACAACGGCATTGACAAGAAGTAGTGCGCCCGAAGCACCGCATGACTTTGGCTTTCAAGGCACTCCGGCCTACAATCCGGATCTACTTACAGAACAGCCACTTGAGAAAGCACTCCATGCATCTCTCTCTCTCGGCGGCCCAAGGAACTCTTCCATCGTGTAAGCCTCATTGCATATATTCTGTTTTATTCAGATTCTGAAATGATGCTATGCAGCAACTTTACATCGTACTTCGACATGCTCGGGACGCAGCAACCGCCTGCACAGGAAAGGGCAGCAGCTCACGTGTAGAACGTCCCTGGCAAAGACGCTACTACTGCGAAGTCTACTGTACCCTTTTTATTCCTCCTTCTCTCAGACACTTCCCGCAGCATGCAACCTTCGAAATGTAGGTATCAAGCACCTGTCCCGAAACCCGGAGTGTGGAATTTCCGAATGAATGACATCTGGAGGTATCATGATATGGTTGCTGCACTGCAGCAAGAGCTGCCTAGTTGTAATGGGGAGAGGATACGTCCAATTCTTGCGACAGGTTTGACCCTGAACCCTAAACCCTAAACTTTTAGGGGCTGCGGCCTTGTGCACCAGCGCAGCATTTTGTGGTTCCATTATCAGAAGCTTCCGTCTAGCTCCTTCTCAGACATCTCTCCAGGGCGGTTCAAGCACTGGATTTACAATGTGGGCCAGGCTCCCTGAAAGTTCCCTCCCCCTTCCCTGCTCACAAATAACTGCCTCAACCAGACAGTCTACTGAGTCTGTTGCAATTTAGCGCTGTTTTTCGCCTTACAAAGCACGATTGTAATACTCGAGGCATTCAATCCAGCATAATGTCCAAGGATTTGACCTGCCGACGACAGCGGTTTTTGACCTCCAATGCCGCTCAGCGCAAGATGTCGTGCAAGGACGTCGGATATCAGAAGGACACGAGGGGACGGTAGGCTGGTTGGGGTTGAGGAAAATCCGCGGCGACAGGGCTCAATCGGTTGTTGAGGCAACGGACCGATTCACGGCTTTTTCAAGGGAACGTAGACACAATCGAACTTACAGTGAGGGCACAAATAAGATTTGGATCGCTTCCAATCGAGGGTTCGAAAAACGCACCGGAGGGTCGGTCAGAAGTCGCGGGTGTTGGGAGGGGTCCGAAACACACACAGACACACACGCACAC
>CAJNJA010060953.1:0-23469 GCA_905231915.1 Symbiodinium necroappetens
AAGGTTCCTGCCACATATATATATACGTACACATACACACACACACATATATATATAGAAATGTATATGCATATGTGCATGTATGTATTTACAATATACATAATATGTATGTATGCATGCATGCATGCATGCATGGGTGTATGTATAAGCATCTCGGCTCCATGTGGAGTTTGAAGAGTGGTCTTGGTGCCCTCTGGGCACTGTCGGTGCTAGCGACGGGCTGGGCTATTGAGGCTCTTGAGGGTTCCGACCGGGGTTCTGGAGCGCCAAGGGCTCAGTTTTGGTCTGCGGGGTGGCTGGCTTGGCTTCCTACTTTGGAAAACCAGAGGACTAGATTTGAGCCATGGACCCCATGGCCTTGGTTGCCTGCCATGGGGACAATAAGATTCCGAGATACGCCTCCAGAATGCTCATGCATGACTATGTATTTACAGCAACGGAGAACTATGTACTCGGTGGCCTCACTAAGCAGTGGAAGCACCTCGAGATTACAGAGCTACGGGTACGACAAGCTTGGCTGCGAGAGCATTGGGCCTCAGATGGGGCGGGAGCCTTTGGCATTTGGTGCATGGGCTGGCATTTACTTGTTGTTGAAGGGAAGCATGAGCTACTTCGTAAGACTTTTGAGTCTGATTTCCAGTTTGGTATGGCCATGTTCCAGCACATATGCCGACACCATAGCCCGGAACTTGAGACGCTCGATTAGGGGAGCGGTGAAGCTGGAGCGGCAATGGGTACGAAGGAAGACCCACATGCAACTGGAGCAGGCCCTGGGAGCTTTCATGTTGCCAAGCATGACATGTACATTTTTATTGAGCTGCAGTATCTGCATGGTTTCGCGTGGACTTCTGAAGGCCACCTGTGGCCGGGAATGCTGGAGTGACACTCCCATGTGCCCCATGCGAGTTGTAGGAAGTTACTGGCAGGTGCTGCATTCAGCCTACATGATCGTCAGAATTTGGTTGAAGCATGCCCAGCTACCAGGAATGCCTGACATCTTTGCACATATGCAGGCTCAAGGGGCCCACGCAGTGAAAGGGTGTTGCAACGTGCTCAAGCTTTGCATGGTGGAAAGGCTGGACGGCAGCTCCTCAGGAGAATACGAGTATATGGACATGCTTCTGGACTCAGGCTCCGGCAACGAGAATGAGGAGACTGTTGCGGCTACCACGACAGCCACCACAGGCATGGAGACAACCAGAACCATGGAGGCCACAAGTGAGCATGCGGCAAAGGCAGCACCTCCCCCACAGCCGAGAGTCATCTATGACCGCCTGGGGCAGGTGGTTAGAGAGCCAACAGGGCCACCGCCAATCATCTTGGAAGCGGAGGACGAGGAGGCTGACGAAGATGGTGAGTCCTCGGCACCCAACGAAGATGAGGAAGCTGAGCACACTGAGGCCGATGAGGCGGCGCCCCTTCCGTACGAGATGGAGCCTGAGTACAGACATGTCTCTTTGGCTATGTCAACCGCCATCTGCGAAGTGTTACGACGCAACGGAAATCGACGAGCTGAATTTCATGTACTCAGCATTCCTCCTGCTGCCTGGAAGACAACAGAAGGCTTTGTCTTGCAAGCCCTACCCTTATCGGCCAGCACCATGACGGACCGACCTTCGAGCCACCGCGATTTGGAGCGGAGCAGTCAGAGATGACGGATGCAGAGTTGGCTGAGGATGAGGAAATGGCGGCCCTGAGGGCTGAACTCGATGCTGAGACGGAGGCCAGCATGCACAACCCGAGGGGAACCTCGATGACGTCGGGGACTACTCCGGCGAGCCATGCTCGGACGAGGAGGCAGCCATGGCCATCAAGATATGCACCACCAGTCCCCACGCCAGCCAGGACTTCGGGAGCAGGGTCAAGTGCAGAGTCCTCCAGGCAGGACAAGACACAGTGTGCTCAATCATACACCTCGTGCCGAAGCCACCAACCCTCTACTTTAGCGGTGTGCTCAGGCGAAGTGACCCGTACTGAAAGCTCGCTGATGATTTCTGAAGCCACAGCTGACGTAGACATTCGACAGAGGGCAGCACAGGCCTTCCAGTTGCTGCTACTGAGACCATCTGCTGGGCGGCCCAAAATAAGCCTCCTTGCTCGAGCCCTTCGTCACCTTTGCCGTCGAATCCACCCTCACTCACTGTGTGCCAAGCGACTGACCAGGTACCGCTCGGAGACCTTCCTGTGCACATGGCCGGTGTCCTTACACAGAATGCCTCAGTTATGGTTAGTGTTTGTCATCGCATGCCTGTTAAGGTCCCTCGAGAACTCTGTATACCTGCAGGTGGTCATGTCCGCGGCCCTGCTCTACTTGACAAGTACAGTACATGAGCCCGGCATTGGATTACCTGCCTACAGGTTGCAGCATGGTGATCTTCACTGGACAAAGGCAGGACCCAGACAGAGTGGGAGCACCGACAGCTACATGTTGATGACAGGAAACGATGATGCAGACCACCAACCTGACAATCCACAGAGGAGCTGCCCGGGTCCCAATTCCCGAGGCTACAGTCAAGGGCATATAGGCAGCTGGATGTTCATGCTGATGATGCTGTCTATGTTACCATATCAGGCGAGAGCGACTGTAGCAGATGCGAGGGTTGAGCTCCCAGTGCACCGCTGGAGCTCTGGAGCCGGATTAATGCCCACTCCAGTCAACAACAGGGCGAAGCCAGGTGAAAGCCGAAACACCGCCCACAGTTCACACAATTCCGCTCAAGGAAACATCCGCAAGAGAGCTCTCAGAAGAGCTATTGAACGAGCACACAACAGTACAGATGGATACACGTGGTACAGAGGCCGGAGACTGCACCACCAACAACTCTGTTCGGGCAAGTATCGCCAAGAGCAGGCGCAACAGCAGCTGGGGCTCCCGAATCATCGAGAGGCACGGACCCTGAGAATGATCAGCTGGAACACTGGAGGACTCCACAGTGCCCGATATAACGAGGTCTTGGTGTGGCTTGATGCCCAGGCCTCTGCAGGCCAGCCGGTCGACCTACTGTTCATGCAAGAAACTCACTGGAAGCAGGACGAATATGTGGCGACGCCTGTGGAAGGGAAGGCCCTACAGTACCGGGTCATTCACTCAGCAGGAGATGACAAAGCTGGCTTGATGTGCATGATCCGAACAGGTATAGTACCGGACTCCCACATCAGACACCAGGCGCTGCTTCCAGGGAGACTACTGCATATTAGATTGATGCTCCCCACACCAGTTGATATCATGAACACATACCAGTTCGCTTGGAACATCAACAAGGCAGCCAATGTGGGATACGACACGAAGCACAAAGTCGACACCCTGATGAAGCAAAGAAGGCGGGTCTGGAAACACCTGGAGCAATGGTTGAGGGGCACTCCAAACCGACATGGATGCCTAATCGTGGGTGACATGAACACACCGATAACCTCGGAACAGCCCATCTCGGGCACAGGAATTGTGGACCCCCAGAAGGCCCAGCAGCAGGACCAGGAGAACTTTCAAGAACTTCTCAGGTCGCACAATTGCTCAGTGTTGAACTCATGGTCAGCATCGGGCTGGAAGGCACGAACGTTCATACCTCCGGGACCAGATGACAGAAAGCAGGGAACTCAAATTGATTTCTTCATTGCCAGGGGTGTCATGGATACAGCACTGTCGCGGAAGGCGGCCCCATTCGATGCCCCGTTCGTGCCAACCACGGGCTGCAGACACAGACCACTGCAGGCCATGTTTACCTTGCCGAGAATTAGGTACCACCAAGGACCACCGAAACATTCCTCGCATCAGGTCAGGGCCTACCTCAAGAACCCCCAGCGGGCCATGGCCATGCTGGAGCAGATTGCCGTGGACCTAGACCAAGCACAGGTGATGGGTGATGTAGACCAGATCCTACTCCGAGGATGGGAAGTGGCCAAACAAAGTGCTTCCAGGCAACAGGCCTTGGCTGCACTACAGGATCACCAGGTCAACACGAGGGACAGAGTCCTGTACATGTGGAGATTGCGAGCTGACCTACGACAACTTGGGAATGCCCCCATCGAGGCAGACGAAGGCAGGGACCTCAAAAGCATCTGGGATTCGTGGTCAAAGGCAGCCAAGCTGCAGAGGACTACTAGACAACTTCGCAAGGACTGCCGACAGCGAAAGACACTCAAGATCCTTGATGCGGTCCACTCAGACAATGTCTTCACAGCAGCAAAGCGTTTTGCACCAAACAGCCCAGACGGAGATTGCAGTTACGATCAAAGGAGGGCCATCTGCAGTCCCATGAGGCGGAGTTCGATCAGATCCGCTCGTACTTCAAGGAGCTGTTCCAGGGCCCAGAAGGCAAACCATGTAAGCTGCCCGAACAGGTCCAGTTCACGGAAGCAGAGGTCAGTCAGGCACTTGGTAAACTGGCTGCAGGGAAAGCGATGCCATCATCTAGTGCACCGGCGGCGATCTGGAAGCTTGCAAGTGACCAGGTAACACCACTCCTCTGCAAGCAGTTTTCGGAAGTTCTGGTGGCAGGAGCGACTAGAATTCCGGACAAATGGAGTACATCTGAACTTGTTCTCCTGCCGAAGCCAGGAAAGTCATTGACCTCTCCGAGCCAACTTCGCCCGATCAATTTGCTACCGCTCCAGGCAAAGGTCTTAGGAGCAATGTTGGCGGCGAGACTTCAAGAATACGCCCATTGCTTCCTGTGGGAGGTACCACAGTATGCCTACCTCCAAGGACGGTCCCTTGGACAGGCCTTGGAGAGAGTGGCAGGACAATGTGCAGCAATCAGAAGCAAGCTGCAGGCCCAAACCTGCAATCCACATGCCAAGAAAGATGGCCACCGCCTGACCCAGGTGGGAGGGGGTTGCTTCCTCTCATTGGATATATCCAAAGCATATGATCATGTGGATTGGGGAGACTTGACCCAAGCATTGGCTGAAGCACAGGTGCCAGACTCACTGATCAGCCTCATCATGATGATACATCGGGAGGCACGCATCAAAATTCAACACTGTGGTCATGAATGCACTATAGCCATGGGGCGGGGGTTAAGACAAGGATGCAGCTTGGCTCCAATCTTGTGGTCTATCTACAGCGGCTGGGTCCTTAAAAAGATTCACCGGCCTGGACTTGTCGACATCCCCAAATGCAACACGTCTTATGCAGACGACCTGTTCTTTGGATGGACAATATCCTCAGGACAAGAGATGGCGGTGACCTACAGGGCCATCAGGCATATCATGGAAAGCCTGGGCAGGCAAGGCCTGCAACTGAGCCTAGACAAAACTGTGATTGTTCTGGGACTCAAAGGACCCGGTGCCGCTGCATGCATCAAAAGATATGTTGTGGAACGTGCAGGTATGCAGGGCCAATTCATGAAGTTTCAGATCGGGGGCGAGGCTGCCTATGTGAAGATTGTCAAGCAACACCTTTACTTGGGAGCACAGATTAGTTTTCACAAGTATGAGCAGGCAACGGCCAAGTACAGGATGGGGCTTGCCAAGGGAGCCTACACCAGGCTGGCGCCGGTCCTGAAATGCAGAACTGTGCCACTCAAGTTACGTCTTCATCTATGGCAGGGCACGATTTTGCCGACCCTCCTGCATGGCCTGGACTGCATGGGGCTGCTCACCACAGAGGCTGCGCAGATGATGACCATCTTCTATCAGCAAGCCCGAGCGATAGCCAAATCCTTCAGCATGTACACACATGAAACCAACATGCAATTTGCTCGAAGGCTGAAGCTCGCCAGCCCGATCCAACGACTGCTCAAGGCGATAGACAGCCGTGCAACGACCGATTTAGCTCTCAGCCCGAATCTCCGTGCAGGTGATGTGCAACTTCAATGGCTTCACTTTGTGAGGGACCAGCTATGTGAGGCCCAGGATGCTCTGGGCACGAGTGCCGGTCCAAAGCCTCAGCAGAGTTGCTCCCTCCTCAAAGTCCAAGACATCATCCCTGAAGTTTTCCACTGCTCTGAATGCGGAACTTCGTATGGCACCCAAGCTGCTCTAAAACGACATGTGTTCAGACAACACATGGAAGAGGAGGAGCAACTCCAGACCATACAAGAAAACCGTCGTGAGCTTAAAAGGGATGTGATGCTTCATGCCAGATCTGGACTACCACAGTGTCGTCACTGTCTCCACAAGTTCACGACGTGGCCCGCGTTTTTCTACCACGTGAACACCAATAGTTGCCCCATCTTACGAACCATGGGAGCTCAGACCCCTCAAACAGAAGCCCTGTTAGACATGAATGAAGCATTGGTTGAGAACCCAGATATACTCAGTCTGGCGAGACACTGTACCTGGAGACAATTGGCAGAGCATCCGAAAACTCGCAGCAACCATCATCATTGCCCGGAGTGTCATCAATGGCATGCCAGGCCCCAGTATGTCAAGAGGCACATGCTTTCCCGACACCAGGATCAAGCAACCATAGTGAAGCAGAGCGAGGAGCTGATCGTGAAGAGCAACCTGAGCATTGCTAATCCCTGTCCATTCATTCTGTGGACTCAGCTACCAAAGGAAATCGGATCACCTCAAGTCATGCATTGGACTCTTCAATGGGGTCTACTTGTACTTACGAATAGCCAGAGGGCCACCGCTCACTTCACTAGGGGAGGGCATCAATCATGGTGAACAGTGTGCCCATGGAAACAGATCAGCAACAGCTGGCAGCGGCCACCCAGGAGCTGGATCTACTAAGGTCATTCATCCCGACAGGGGTACAGAGCTCCACGCCGACCCCATCAACGAGCCCAGGAAGCGCCCCGACAGCATCACTCCCGGAAAACTCGCAGGTGGATCAGACGAACGGCGAGCACCGGCAGAAGTACCACAAGGGCGGCCCCAAGGGAGTGAAAAGGACGAGGCCACAAAGGACAGCCGAGGGTTCCATTCGGAAATTCTTGGCGGGCCCCAACCATGACGCAAGGTGCCCACCCTCAGACACCTTGGAAGGTTTCAGAGAACTACCCGTGGAGGGAGGGCGAACTGATGGACATGGACCCGGCTAAGCTGAGGGCAGCTGTCAACATGCTCACCACCATTGTGATCCGGCACGAGAACCAGCACGCGATAGCCCGCCAGGACACATCGTATGTGCTCTTCGTCCGCACGGACGTACCCGACTCCCTAGCGAAGTCCACATATGCTCTAGCACAACAATGGCAGGATACGAAAGCCAAAACACCGGAGAAACTACGACACCCGATGCGGGTCATCCTCTTCCAGCATGTGATAAAGGTCACGATGGAGAAGTTCGAGATGATGGTGGCAAGCCCGTCGTCTCGCTCAACGGCAGCCTCCATGGATTGGATGAGTACGGACGAGCAAAAGGTGAATGGGCTAAAATGGGACCCGGAGACTCGCAAGCATGTGAAGGACGACCAAATTCAGCCCCTAGGGGTCCAGGAGATCAGGGAGGCCCTACAGGAGATCCTGGCAGCCTGTGTCGAGCCCCTGGTTGTCGCTCGGTTCCATGCCACACGCAAATTGGCTCAGGAGTACACCAGCCAGAATCTAACGATGATGTTGGAGATTGGACTCAGGACAGAGCAGGCCAATCTGGTGTGGCGAAGGTTGAACCAGCTGGAGAAGTCGGGAGTATGGGTGGCAGCAGGAGTCTTTCTACGACGAGAAGGCATGCAGAGGAGTGCTTTGGTCCAGCGCCTAGCAGCCATCACGGGCTCATGAACCTCCGGCTTGGCAACAGAGGGAATCATTGCTATGGCAACTCAGTATTGCGGGGTTTCATTGCTGCTGCTGTGGCACATGGTGGAATGAACACTATGTTCAGTAGGGGCATGCTGGGGTTCATAGAAGGCCTGCTGCGAAGCAAGGGGATTGTGTTCCTGTGGGCGCAGCCCTTCTGGGTTGCATTGATGAGAAATTGGGTGCTGCCTTCCAGGCAGCATGATGGGGCGGAGTTCATTATGTTTCTTCTCAACAAGCTGCCCTTCACTGCAGACCGTGCAACGGCAACCTGGCAAGCCAGAAAACAGGATGGTGAAACCTACAGGGTGACTGATTGGGGAAAATCGGCGCCTCTCCTACTACACCCTCCTGATTGGGCTTGTGCTGATGACTGCCTCAGCTTGTCTGTACAAGAGCTGCTTGGATATTGGAAGGAACAGGATGCATTGCATGCATTCAGCATGCCACCAGGGGTCTTGATTGTACAGGTCGGTCGATTTGGCTTTGATGAAGCACATGCTTGTGTGAGGAAGTACCGATTTGAGCTGATCCCGGATCTTTGTATCAAGGTGCCGACTTTTGTTAACAGCATGCATGTGCAGGATAGCCAATACCGATTGTGTGCCTCAATAGTTCATGGTGGACATAGTCCATACAGTGGCCATTACTTTACGTTGTTCCATGATGCGGACGGTCGAGTTGTGCTGGCTGATGACAATGTCAGGGCCAGATTCATGGAACATGGTGACACGAAGCACCATAAGGACATATACCTTCTGTTCTATGTGAAAACAGAGCCACTGTGAACCCCGCTTTTGGGCACAAGTGCCGGGGGTTGATTTCCTGAGCGGAGGGATATGCAGAGCATAGCGTCGCCGGGCGAAACGCCTGTCCCTCATTTTGCGCTCGCCGAAGCTAGACCTTCTGCAGCGTCGAAAGTGAAAGGGTGTATGTATGTATGTATGTATGTATGTATGTATGTGTATGTCTGTATACACACATACCCAAATTGTTATATATATATATGCACATACACATATGTATATATATAGAGTTACATACATGCATACATACATACATACATACATACATACATACATACACACACACATACATACATACATGCATACATACTTAGATACATACATACATACACACACACGCGCATATATATATATACACATACATATATATATATATACACACATAGTCGTATAGATATATGTATATATGTATCTCCCGCTCTAAATTTGAATATCTGTAGAGGTGCATTTGCACATATAAGTACATGTAGATACACACACATACAAACACATACATCTACACGTATATATGCACATACATACGCACTTACGTATACATATGCGCATACATGTGCTGTACACATACAAATACACACATATATATATATATGCACACACACATACAGATACATACACACTTACATATGCACATGCATACATACATACCTCCATGCCTCCATACCTCCGTACATACCTACACACATACATACATACATGCATGCATGCATGCATGCATGCATGCATGCATACATACATACATACATACATACATTTACATGCATGTTGCGCATACATACATACGCCTACGCTTACATACACTTACGCATACATTCATATAGATACATTTACAAAGATGTAAATTGTTATACCCACATTAGCACATATGTATATATATATAGTTGCATACATGCACACACATACACACACATACACACACATACATACATACATACATACATACATACATCGACACGTGCATGCGCACGTACATGCATGCATACATACAGGCATACATACATACCATACCTTAGTTGGCTCATTGGTTGGTCAGTGGGCTAGTTGGTTGGTTGCTTGCTTTCTTTCTGGCTTGGGTGGTTGGTTAATCAGGTGCCTGGTCAGATGAAGCAATCAGTTTATGCATCAATCTAGTTGTGCAATTGCGCTGTGAGTTTGTCACACTACGAACCAGAACAGTGAGTGATTAGTTAAGCAGTCAGTCAGTCAGTCGGTCAGTCAGTCAGTCAGTTAGTTAGTTAGTTAGTTAGTTAGTTAGTCAGTGAGATAGTTAGTTTGTTAGTTACTTACCTTCGTACGTACTTGCATACTTACTTACTTGCTTACATACCTCTTACTTGCTGAATCGATTCACTCATTAAGTAGTTCGTTAGTTAGTTAGTTAGTTAGTTAGTTAGATAGTTAGTTAGTTAGTTAGTTAGTGAGTTAGTGAGTTAGTGAGTTAGTGAGTTAGTGAGTTAGTGAGTCAGTGAGTTAGTGAGTTAGTGAGTTAGTGAGTGAGTGAGTGAGTTAGTTAGTGAGTTACTTAGTTAGTGAATGAGTGAGTGAGTGAGTGAGTGAGTGAGTGAGTTAGCTAGTTAGTTAGTTGGCTAGCTTGCTAGCTAGCTAGTTGATCCGTTGGTTAGTTAATCCATCTTGTAGTTAAACAGATAGATAATTTAGTCCATAGCCATAGCCGCGCCGAGGAATATGCAACCTGCATTCGCGAAGTGGCAATGACTGAGGGTTTCACGATCTCCTCCTCGTCGACGGTCCGCAAGATACAGACGCTCGGCCGGAAACCCGGGGATTGAGGGCTTCGGGGACCAAGGTCGCTGGTTTGCCAAACTTGGGACCTGAAGGCATTCAGGATTCAGGTATGGACAAAAGAAGCCGCTAGTATACTGTGATTGTGCGTGGGGTCCTAAGCGCGGCTCGAAGAGAATTTCATACTAAATCCTGATGCTGCCCTGCCCTAATCCCGAGAAGCTCAAATGACCGACTGCCAAGGACGTCGGAGCTGGTGGAGGTCCTGGCGGGCCCAGAAGAGGACCGAGTCGACTTCGGGGACCGAAACTGACATGCCATGCTTGTTTGCGACCCAGGAAGGCGGATTGAGGCTGCGGGCCTATGTTGTCAAGCGGGATTGGGACCTGGGAGGCAAAGAAAGGTATACATTGAGGATGGATGGATGGATTGTCCTGCATTGTCATACGGCTCAGGCCCTGCCGACAACCAGAAGCTATACTGGTGGCATGATGGTGGACATGGCGGTGGATTCTGGCGTGGTTGTGGTGGTGGTGATGCTTGCTGCTGCTCATGCTGCTGCTGCTGCTGCTCATGCTGCTGCTGCTGCTGCTGCTGAAGATGATGATGAAGTATAGAAGATAATGATGGTAGTCATGATGATGTCAGATATCGCCCCAATCTCCATTAACCTCGCTTCACTGAGCAAGAAGAGCTTGTTTGAGTCGCAAGGACGAGGAGTCGAAAGTCCGCCGAGTGCGCTGCCGAGCGCTGAAGGACGCGGCGGAGGGCTGGGTCGCGGCCACAGTTGCAGAGCTGGGGCTCGCTGGAATCAAGTTCAGGGTCCGGTGCAGAGTTGAGGTGCTGTCGGGGCATCCGGGTCTTAAGCTACTCTGACGTGTGGACAGATAGCTGATAGCTTGGATTGTCGGGTGGAGCATGTTCGTGTCGTCTAGCTGTCTTACTCAAAAGCCAGGACAACATCCCCTTGTGGTTTACGGATGTCGAGGGGCCTGCAACAGAAACTGAGCTACATAATGTCAGGTCACAATCAAGGGCAACCAGGGGACCGCCTTCCTGCACCTTGGCAATTCTTCACGGGTGCTGCCGAGATGTTGGTGGACTGGAGGTTCTTCGGAGGCAAGGGCTTCTGCCGGGGCCACGATGTACGGTTGAGTTTCTAACTTTCCCAGGCTTTGTCGATTGCTTTGTTGTTGAACTCTTCAACTGAATTCACCTGGTACTTGTATGGTGCAGTCTTCATGAAGGCTTCCAAGTTCGTCTAATGCTCGTCTGTAGCCTGTAGACAATACCAACAATACTGTTTGGCCATAGTAGTGGTACATAATCGAAAGACTTGTTGCAGTCGTAGTGTGTGAGTAGGCGTCGTCAGTGTCGCCGCAGCGTAGCAGTCGCAATAGCAATAGTAGTAGTAATGGTAGTAGTGGTGGTAGTAGTAGTTGTTGTTGTTGCTAGTAAATAAGTAAATAAGTAAGTTTAAATACAACACAGTTGCAGTACCAGTAGGAGTTGCAGTCGCCCTAGGAGGAGACAACGGCAACGGCAGTATCAGCACAAATGTAATGCGCGCTTCTGTACCTCTGCAGCTCCATACATCCAGAAACCGGCCTTTGCTTCTGAAGGACAGCATCCTGGCAGTCAGAACATCTACGCTCGAAGATGTTGCCAGTGTCGGGCTGTGCCAATATGTTTGAGGCGTACAGATATCGGCAAGAGTATCAGTACAGAACACGCCTCTTGTATAACTTGGCCATCAACCATACATGAATCATGCTCGCCAATGCACGGATTTAATCCCAAGGTACTTGCAAGGCTTGGACTAACAGCTTTGCGAAAGAGACAGAAGGCTGACCTCCTTAGCATTTCCCGCTGAATGATTGACATCCCCCGCCTCCTCTCCTAGCCAGGATGTTGGTCGAATTGGAGTAGGCTTGAGCCAAGCTTCGAAGCGAATCGAATCAGAGCACGCAGATTTCGGGGCATTGTGCCCGGGGAACACACACCCACAATACAGTTGACGTTGGTGCACCACGGCAATCAATGCCTCAACGCATCGATTGAACATACATGCAGTGATACATTGGGTTACTTGTGCATGAGTCAAGGTGTGGGGTGTGTGTGTGTGTGTGTGCGCGTGTGCGTGTGCGTGTGCGTGTGCGTGTGCGTGTGCGTGTGCGTGTGCCTGTGCCTGTGCGTGTGCGTGCTTTCGTGTGTGTGCGTGTGTCGAAGGGTTGCAATTGCACGACCGACTACAGAACAGAAACCTGGTCTTGGTACGAGGGCCGTGGGAGGGTACAAATACTTCATTAGGATTCGGAGGCATCGGACTAACATTATCTAACACTGTGCAAACACTGCGCAGGGAATTCTTCAACCGCCGGGACTTGCCAAACCCGCGGGTAAAGACGAGACTGGCAGAAGGCAAAGGATCGGACTCCAGGTGTTGCGGACAACAACCTCAGCATCCAAATTTCTGGCGACCAATAGCCGCAAACTCCGACGAGCAAAAAGTATCTCACGTCGTGAACAGAACGCATGACTTACGACTCGATGCCCTGCTTATTTACTTTAGCGTTGACTTCTGCAGGTGCGAGCATAGATCCGCAGAGCACAATCCTGTAACTTGTCTCCCACGGCCTCCCAAGCGAAGTGGCGCACCAAGGACGACATCATTCGGCAGTCGCCGGTGTCTGAGATCGAGGCACATAGCGGAGCAGCTCCAACTCCTGCCCCAAATTACTACGCTGCCAGGAGCCAAAGATGTCCAGTGCCCTACACCTGAATAAGTAAACAGATGCAGGCCCTACGTCCCTACTCGGCGATGACCGCCTTGCTGCAAAAAGCCACAATGGGTCACAAAAACAACCCCCAACACATTTCAATCCTGAAGCCTGAACCCAGACCTTAGACCTTAATCCCAAGCTCAAAACAACTGAACCCTGAAGACAAACATGTAAAGCCTCTACACCCCAAATTGCCCCTAATTTAAGCGAAGGCCGCAGGCCTTGAACACTGAAAGCAACACCGGCCTTGTTTGACGACCTCCCCGGCCGCGGTCTCCAAGCTTCTGCCGAGGTTTTCAGCAACTCCAAGTGCCTGCTGTGATTCTGGCGGGCCCCAGGTAACCCACCAGCCCTAAAGTGGATAGGTTATTTGGGGTTAAGGTAAGGCTTATAGGATTTCATGCCGAAAGGGTTTGCACACCATTGCATGTGTCTACACAGATCGACGGACAAGTAGGTAAGTTTCAAGCTTGTGCAGACGTAAGGAGTTGACCTGAAGCCACAATCCCTTGGCGTGCTATGCCCCGACTGACCTATGCAGGCATGGTCAGCGCACATGGGCAACAACATCTGTGTCAACTCTATCACCGTACGCATGAACATCACGCACTAGACAGTCATGAGCCGAGTCAATGTACGGACCAGTGGTGCAGGGCTTTGCCGTTTAAGGTTTAAGGCCAGATGGGGCTCTGCAGAAACTTTGAAGAACCTGCCTCCTTAGTCAGAATGCTTCGAAAAAAGACTGACGATGCTGGTATTGTTAATGGAGAAGAAGAAGCAAATAACAAGGGGTCACGGGCCTCAGTGCCTCCTTGGCAATTGACCACTGCAGTCCCGACACAAAAGATTCCAAGTACTTGAACTCCGAAGCCGAAGAAAACACCAGATTCCTCAAAGCATCGCACCCTGCCTTCCTGTAGGGTTTGGGGTTTCGAAACCTAAAGAAGGAACGTTTACAGCCTCGGCAGGTCTGCCGACTTGGCTCGCGTCGCTGCAGCAGCAGCTTTTGCTGCGCACCAGAAAGCCTCCACCTGACACCGTGTGCTTCATGCAATGAGGGTTTATGGGGTTCAGGCTTCTCCGCTTCATCCGTAATATGATGTTGTAGTTGGTGGGAGGGGGAACTGAAGGGGATCCGGATGTTCACTTGCTTGCACGACATGGGAACTCCAAACGCATGTCGCCTCTGTAGAACCCAGGAACCTGCCTGCACAGAAAAGCAAACCATGGGTACCCGCAATCGCAAGCCTGGAGTCCAAAAGCCATAGTCGTTGAGGCAATGTGGAGTACGGGGCCGGAAGCCCAAACTGAGCGAAAACGAAACACCACCAGTCACATGGACAACAAGAAATTCTTGACTCCTTTGGCAGTAGATTCTAGGACGTGGCTCAATGTGTCTGTAGGGAGAACCCTCATTGCCCCGTCGAGCCACATAAACAGAGCCCATGCACTCCGCTCGGACGCTCCTTGTAGGCATGCTTCATAGCCAAAGCAGCAAGAACATGGCACCGAACTCAACCCATCATCAACCCCCCCGCCCCTCTCCGCCCAGGCTCAATAGCTGAACCCTCTACAAGCACCCCTAAGCCCTACCACCCTAAACCCTAAACTCTACCACCCTAAACCCGAAAACCTAAACCCTAAACCCGAAAACCCAAACCCTAAACCCGAAAACCTCAACCCTGACGGCCTTCTGAATTCTAGAGAGCATCTTAGAACCTTCATCCCGGCCCCCCTAAACCCAGGAACCTCCGGGCCCTGGCCCTGCAGGCCTGGCATTGGTAGAAAGGCGGGCTTTGGGTTCAGAGCTTTGGGGGTAGATAAGTATAGTATAATAGAGAGTTTAGAGTTTAAGGTCTCAGGGTTTGGAGAGATTCTGGGGTTTGGAGGGTTTTTTGGCTCGAGTCTGCAATGTCATGTTGACATATCCGTGCCGGCACAAGGCGAGAAACATTTTAAGCAATACCACTGCGCACGCAGAAGCACAGAGTCAAGAGCTTGCGAATCTCGGCAGTCATCACAAGCTCTGGTGGGAGAGCAACAACGAATCTGTCTCAAAAACCGGCAGCCAAAGCTGAAGCCAGCGAGCGACGGGTCACTAGGTTCCACTCTTAGTGAAGCATCGCATGCTGGCACGAGGCTTCTTCTGAGCACTCGAGGGAATGATTGACCTCTGGCTCGTCTATCCGTAGACTACAGCACGAAAATTAGCTGTGTGCAGTTTGTATGTTGAACGAAATTGGATGTTGAGTCTTGAAGCAGTCTGGACAACTCAAGTCGCTGCAGTCCCTTGGAGGGTCTCACTATGCAAGGCCTGCACTGTCGTGCACAGCCACGTCCTGCGGGGCCATTCAGGAGCCGCAGGACGACAAGCGAGCAAAGGCTGGCTGGCAGAAGGCTGTGCGAGCTCGGGAGGCTCCTAGCTTGGATCCTTGCTGGGAGATTTTGCAGCCAACGTAGCACTCATAGGAGCAACACACATGGTTGCATCTCATCATGCTTGCTACTAGTAGCAGGCCTTTGCCTTGCAATCGGCACACTGCTTTGATAGTCGGCAATGAAACCCTGGCCCCTCAAGATTCCACTCGAAACTCTGATGAACAGCCCTCCCCCATGCCGCCTTACTTGGAAAAACAAGTTAGCTGAGCGCAGGGTCATTGAGGATACTGACACGGTTTGGGGCTCCGTGTATAACCGGGGTGAAGCATCGTCGCGGCACTTCGTGTGCGAGGAGAGCTGTGGGATGACAGGTACTGCTGTAGGTTTGGGCTTGGCGATGGGTCCAAGCTCTCTCCTCCTCCTGCCCACCGAATGAAAAGAGTTGACCAGGAATTCGATCGTCTTTCATATGCTGGGAGGCAACGGTCTGTCCAGCGTCGTGCGCTAGCCGACTCCAAGCCGCCGCAGAAATAGACGTGTCCACAATGCAGAGTCCTCCTTTGTGGAGGGGTCCTTCCGTTTGGGAGCTTCTCTGAACCAGTGGCTTTCTTGTAGGATGTTTGTATTTCAGGTTTTTGTGGCTTAAATTGCAGGTTTTGTTCGAGAAGCCCCCTTTGCTTTGAGAAAAAAGGGCTGCATACATTCACTGCACCCTCCTTTGTGGAGAGGCCACACGCAAGCCACCGGAACTCAAAATCCGTGCTGGCTTCCCCGATACTCACAACAGCAGATTAAGACCGTGATAGCCATCATGACGGATGCAACTTGCGCATGCACGTGTATCGTCTGCATGAAACCTATAGTGAACCTAATGTGCGCACTCCCCACAGGAAAACTACGATGATACTGTCAAAATCTATTGCATGCCGGGGGCCGGAAAGGGATTATGCCTGAGCTCAGTGCCAGTGCCACCGCAGACCTCTACTCCTGAATGATGCTGAAATGTCTCGACAGTTTTGACAAGGGAAGTCTTGCTCAAGGAAAAACGAAGAACTGAACATCTCCTGCTGCTGGGAGCTTCGCCGACGGCCCCACGAAAATTCTAATCTACGTGCCTGCACTTGTCCAAAAGAGCCATAATCACACACACACACACAGGAATACGAGAGTAGAGACACACTTCGATCCGGCTGGGGTGTACAAACCTGTAACTGATCGGGCACGGGTACTGCCGCAGATCCAAGCTGTTCACGAGAACAGAAACACAGCAAACAACCGAAATTCGCTCGTGTTCTTCCAGGGCTTCCTCGCACACTTCTCATGCTGATGTAGGTTGATTCCTGCCCTCGCCTGACCGCTAGTTGCGATGTCCAACAAATTTTAACGGCGAAGCTCCCAGAAGTTCAGAAGACTAGTCAGCAATCGAATTCGGAAGGGAGCAGTGAGCAGTTATCTTTACAGCAAGTTTGCTGCACAATTCTGCTTTGCTCTTTGGCTGGATGCCTCTTGACGTGCCATGACGAAGAACCGTGCTAATGCTACCAGTCATATTCGAAAACAGTGTGCCTGCCAGCGACGAGCCCGACACACCCACAATTTGAGACGATTTGTACGCACGTGTAGGAAATCTGCCTCCGCACTTTGAAGGCCTGGTCTCTATATCTATATATATATATATAATATTAAGAATAATAATCATAATCATAATCATAATAATCATAATAATCATAATAGTAATAATTCTGGAAGGCCAAGGGCCTGATCTGCCAGGAGGGCCCTTCGAAATTCCTCCACAGTTGCCCGGAGCTCAGCTCAGCTCAGCTCAGCGATAGGCCTCCATCAGCAGTCCGGAGACTTCAAGTTTTGGAAAACCGAGAGGCGGCGGGAGAAGTGTCGCTTTGATCCCAAACCCTTGATGTGAACCCCCAACTACTCTATGCAACAGTTTGGCGATGTCGTCGCAATGACCATGTCGTCGTCGAAGTGCTTTCTCGCACTGCACCAGGCTCCAGAATCGCTAGCTAGGACGGCCTAGGACGGCCCGCAACCGCAATAGTACCGACAACGGTAGTGCATTTGAACAGTGTGTTCGTCATGAGAGCGTCAAAATCAGCTAATAAATGGAGCAATCTTGAGCAATTTCAGCATTCGCAGCTGAGACAAGCCTGGCGAAGTTCTGAGGTCTGAAAAAGCAGCCAATTAGCAGCCCACACTGCCCTGAAGGAACTCGCTCGTATCACTGGCAACTATAACTAAAACTCCCTCACGGAGCTCTGACCAAAAACACCGTAAAAGCAAAAGCACAGCAGAGATGTTGAGCGTTTTAGTCAGAGGAGGTGCGCCGCTGTGTGGAGTACAGGGGCACACGGGCATGCGCCTTTGAACACGGCATCCCTGAAATCGGGAGCCACGGCGTGCTTGTCCAGGTAAATCTCGAGAAAAGCACTTGTCAAGGCTTTGCTCTTCACCTCCGCAGCCTGAGATGCGAACCATGAACATGCTGAATACCACTGATGAGGAGCTAGATTGAAGGCGTAGGGCTGAGAGGCCTCGGTTCTCTCTCCCTCTCTCTCTCTCTCTCTCTCTCTGTCTCTCTCTCTCCCTCACTCGCTCTCTCGCTCTCTCTCTCGCCCTCTCTCTCTCTCTCGCTCTCGCTCTCTCGCTCTCTCTCTCTCTCTATTTCTCTCTCTCTCTCTCTCTCTCTCTCTCTCTCTTGTCTCCGTAAGGTGCTGACATGATGCGGCAGAAGAAACAACAAACAACATGCACCTTAGTGCCGAAAATCTAACCTACATCCTAGAGACTGCTCTGCAAATTCGAGACCCTGAAAGGCTGCTCAACAAAGAGCCCTGAATTCTTAAACAGTATGTGATGAACCCTAAACTCTGAAGCATCCAGCCCTCGGCTCTTTCAGATTTATATCCTCAGCTCTTAACAACCTCTTGAACTCTTTTGCTTTTAAGTCCCTCCTGTGGCATCCTTGGAGCATCAAAGCCCCAGGAGAATCTTCTAAGCAACTCCCGGCGTTTAGGGTTCTGGTCCTGGTGTTTCAAAGTTCATCACCTTCAGGCTTCCATGTGGGTTTCTATAAGGTAAGGGCCCGAGAATAACAAAAAGCAAGGGTCTGGGACATTGTTGACTGGTTGTAGTATTGTCGTATTAAGGAGCCCTACCTGAGGACCCAGGTGACCATACTGGGGACACCCGAGCACTGGCAAGTTTGGGTCCGGCCGCGTACTTCTCGCCCATACGAATTTTCACGCTGGCCTGGTGCAAATGGCCAAGGGTGTCGGCGCTCAGCCAAGGTTTAGGGTTGCGGATTCAATTAGCGTGAACTTTCGAGCGGGAGCTTGCTTAAGGTTCGTCTTTCCTTCCCATCAAGGAACTCTCTGGCACTGCAGTTTTGGCTAAGATTCTAACCTGATTCCTCCACAGAAACGATTATGTCTGCACATTTCCGTATGCCGAATGCAAAGGGAGGCCGAAAACAACAACCTGCTTGCATTCTGTCGAGACCCCCCTCGAACTTCTAAGATGTCAAACTCCAGCACGACACAAGCACAAGGAAAAGTCCTGACCGGCCCGATCCAGAATCGCACAGACTCTCCCCAAAACTCCCAAAGACAGAAACCATAAGCCCGATAAACCCTGTACCTGTAAAACCATCCTACAAGTAGAGTTCAAAACAACCAATTTCCCGTGGAAGTGGCAGAACACGATCCTGTCTCCTATCCGGCGCTCCGGCCTTCTCAAACTCAAAGCGCAGTGTGGTCCCACGCTTGAGCACCGGCCCGTTCATCAGCGCTTTGAGAAAGGCATCCAAGACCTGTCGGCAGCTAGGATTTGGGTGGCGGCACCAGGCCTAGGGATGTCTGTGGCAGATGTACAAAGCGTTTCAGGCATTGGGTGTCTATAGGCTCTAGAGACTCGTGGAACTGCGTGGTTTGGGATTCACAACACGCAGAGGGTGAGTTTTGACAGTTGAAGCTCGGGGCTTAAGCTAAACTTTCAATCTTGGACTGTTTGCGGCAACACCATGCACTGTGTTTGTCTCCTGATTTCTCTGAATGCAGTTTGCATAATGTTGTGCATCCAAATGAAACTTACATCCATCCGTCTCTTGGTTAGCTGATTTATGCTACATGCTACCATTGGTTGTGGCCAAGTTGTTGCTGGCTGCTTGGTTTTGACTCGCCATGCGAACATGCTTCCCTGCCCATGATTTCACCTGCTGGTTCGTTTGCAGCCGAAGTAGGACGGACGCTGTATCTTCAGCCCATGCCAAAACAACAATATACAAGTTCCGGATGATTTTCGGGTATCATATTTCCAAGCGGCATAGCGCACAACAAACAACAACTGACGGCATGGGAGGGGCATTGCGCGCACACAATACTCCGGCAAACTTACCAGCAGGACAAACAACCGATTACAACAACACCCTAGCAACAACAAGGAGGCGCGATGCCCTTTCTTGGAACCCGTCTGCGCGTCAATGGGGTCAGTTCATTCTGTGACGATAGCGTCCGACCTCAAATCGGTCCCAATGCCAAACAAAAACCCTAAACCCTAAACCCAATTCCCAAATAAAACCCTGAACCGAGTTTTGATCGCCGCCGGCCTCATCGGCTTGCTTTGAGGACTGCTTCTTCAGCAGCCTCGGTCGGAGGGACTCCTTGAGGGACTCGGAGAGCTTGTGCGTGGACCTCAACGGAAGCGAGAGGCTTAAGACTGTAGGGTTCTTAGAGCTTAAGGGTTTCGTGTTGGTAGGGGTTGTGATGCATATTGGCTTAGTCTTGCATCTGTTGTAGGGCTGGTTCTCACCGTCCAGCAACGCAGGCGCAGAAACTAAGAGACAGGCAAGCCGGAAATCCTAATGTGTTCAGAAATGGTACACCCGAGGCCCGAGACCTTGCGATCATGAATCTCTTCCATAATTAAGCCGTGCGGTTTCAGTACTTACGTCCTGTGGTGCCTGAATGACATAGCCCTTCCTGGACAGACTGAAATGGGAGATAGTTTCAGAAAAGGTCCACCAACAGCAAAGCGAGTGAGGGACACAAAGATGGAGAGAAGAGCAGGAGGGAGAGGGAGAGACGGAGACCGAGCGAGAGACAGCGAGAGAGACAGAGAGCATGTCGCTCTTTCACCGCAATCCCAAAGCCTAAATTGCTGCGGACATGCACATATATATATACATATAACGAAGTATAATATGATACAATATAATGGAATATATGATATGCGTATAGAGGTATATATACATCTAGAATCTAGACTGTCAGAAGTCTTTGGCATCCCATTCTCGCCATTGGCTTTCAGTGGTGGAACATCTGCAGCTCCGAGGAGCACGGAGCTCCCTGAACAGCACAAGGCTGAGAGGCCAACCTTGGTTGCGGCTACGAATTGATGCTTCAATGGGGTGCAACACCCACTGTACCACTAAAACCTAAACAGATCCTCTGTAGATCAAATGAGAAAATTTTGAAGGAACCCCGTAAAGGAACCTTTAACGGAACTCTTAAAGGAGCACTAAAGGGAGTGACGGATGGCAAGTAGGACGAAGGTGTAGTCTGACTAGCGGCGTAGCATGATGCAACTAGCCCAAGGCAGGTTGCTACAGTAGCCCGGTACTTCAGGGTGCCTGAAAGGGTACTACAGCCTTGGGGATAAGGGCTCTGCTTAAAGGTACCGGGCTTTATTGGAACATTAGGGTTTGGGGTTTTGGGTTTAGGGTTTAGGGTTTGGGGTTTGGGGTTTAGGGTTTAGGGTTTAGGGTTCAGGGATGTTGTGCCGAAGCGCGGTAACTCCTCTCACAGGCTGAAATGGCCGCATTGCAGGCGGGAACGGCGATCTTCATCTTCCGACACTGAAGCATGGCTAGCATCCGCAGGGCGATCCTCAGGTTACGAGTTACTATAGGGGTAGTTCTCAGGGTCCCCTTTTAGGGGTCCTTTTTTATAAGGGTGCCGTAGTATATTCTTCGACCCAAAACAAGACCCTAATTTAGAGAACTACCCATAAACAACCCTCTAGAAACCCCTAAACCCTAAACCCCTAAACCCTGATTTAGAGAACTGCCTGTAGACCCAGGAGAACCCAAGCCCATAATTAAAGGGGGGCTCTCTTAGGAGTTGGGATTAGGGGGGGGGGCCTTTGGGGATCTAGATCCTCACAATAAGGGTCCCTTTTAAGACAGCCATAAAGTAGGGTCCTCAAGAGGTCTCCTCAAGAATACTACTACTCTCTCTGAGGACGATGGTCTGGTGACTGATTGGTTGACCCAAACCGCAAGCCTCCGACCCCTAAACCCCCAAACCGAACCCCAACACAAAGGGCTCCATTCTAGAATCCTTATGGAACCATATAGATAGAAGCCTCTAAAACGCCTAAACCCCCTAAACGCCCTAGTAAACCTAGTGTACATATAGGGGCCTTAATAATTAGAACAGGGTTTTGGTGTATATCATACTATGCTTATAACAAGGTATCCCCCAAAAAAAAACAAAAAAAAAGTATACGTAATTCTTAAGGCCACTATAGTCTTCTGAACCCTAAACCCTAAACCCTTAAACCGAACTCAGGCTGGCGACTCCCACTGGGCAGCTCTCCCACAGGATGCCACGGCCGCGCTACAGGCAACTTGCGGAACCTCCACGACCGCCTCCAGGCCGCATCCTTGGGATTCAATTGGGGTTACCTGTAACTGAAAAGACCTACCTTTTTAAGGGAACTATATAAAGGCTCCATAATAAGGAATCCTAAAAAGGTAGGTCTTTTCGGTTACAGGCAAGGTTTAGGGGCTTTGGGGCTTTTAGGTTTTCGGGTTTTGGGGTTTAGGGTTCAAGATGGACATCCTTGGGATGCTTCTGATTATCTCTAAGATTTCGGGTTTCAGGGTTTTTGGCTTTGAGGGTTTTAGGGGTGGCCCGACTCTGGCGCCCTTGGATCGAAAGAAAGAACGAGGCACGAAACATCTCGACGGCGATGGTCCAGCCTCTGCAGCTGCGGAAAGGACAGGGGTTTAGGGTTGCAGGGCTTTTGGGGCTCTACATTTTGGGGTCATAACTTCACTGAGCACGCGAAGACGTGGAAGCTTTTCGGCTCCAACCACAGCTTGGGTCTGCTTCTGGCATCCCTCGCAAAGCTTCACAGCCTCAGGGCGAATCATCGTCCAACCAAACGGTCAGGAAGGGCGAGTCACGACACCCGTCGCTGCAGCAGCTCTCGCGAGTAAAGATGAACGTATCGGCAGTGCACAATCAGACAAGAGCACAGCAGTTGACAACAGCAGAAGTGTGACTGAACTGTCGATTTCTTTCACACGATGGACTATGGAGGAACAGGCCCTGACGATGGCGGCTGCCGCCTGGACTTTCCATGACTTTCCTTAATGGCTTGAAAACGACGATTCTGTAAGATGGAGCAGCACTGCAGTGCTGCTGAAAACTTGTCTCGTGGCCTGCGGAGCAGGCCCTAGGCTACTGCTGCAGCCATCACTTTAGTGAGGTCAGCATGTACGCCCACACTGGTATCACGGTGCCTGTAGATCTGCTCCTGCCCATTGAAGACTAACACGCCGCCTTGCACAAGCGTCTTGTCAAAGGAGTTGTCGCCCTGCGGCATCAGCGGCTTGTAAATCTCCTTTGCTGTCTCAAGGTCATCGTTGGTGAAGAGGCCTGGCACATCGAAGAGGCCGAAGAAGCTCACGGGGCGTCCGTTGGCCCTGCTCTTCACCGCTTGTGCGGTCTTTTCTGTCATCATGCGCATTCCACGCTGTCGACCATCCTCCGAAAAGTCGGAATTCACGAATCGCAAGGCTTGGTAGGACGCTGCCTCATCATCACCGAAAACAATCTCCGGCGGCAAACCGACCTGCTCCGCAAACTCTTTGGCACTTTGCGAAGTGCCAATGCCGACCTGAGTTTTTGCAAACGGATTTAATTTGAAGTTACCATAGCAAGGAATCCCTATGATTGACCACTATAGATCTTTATGATTGCATCTTACTACTCACACCCTAAACCACGAAAAAGAATTATAGCTCCCCTACAGGAACCCTAAACCCCTAAACC
>CAJNJA010060964.1:0-23631 GCA_905231915.1 Symbiodinium necroappetens
AGCATGTGCAGCAGATCCAATCCTCTGACTACGCTTTTGCTGCTATTTTGGGGGACGGGTCCGTTGTGACCTGGGGTCATGCTGACTGGGGTGGTGACAGCAGTGCTGTGCAGGGCCAGCTGAAGAATGTGCAGCAGATCCAAGCCGCTGAGCGTGCTTTTGCTGCCATTCTCTACGACGGATCCGTCGTGACGTGGGGTGATGCTAAGTTCGGTGCCGACAGCAGCACCGTGCAGACTCAGCTGAAAAATGTGCAGCAGATCCAAGCCTCTTGCGCTGCTTTTGCTGCCATTGTTGGCGATGGATCTGTTGTGACCTGGGGTCCTGCTGTCTATGGTGGCGACAGCAGTGTTGTGCAGGGTCAGCTAACGAACGTGCAGCAGATCCAAGCCTCTGGCGGGGCGTTTGCCGCCATTGCTGGCGATGGGTCTGTTGTGACCTGGGGTGACCCTGACTCCGGAGGCGACAGCAGTGCTGTGCAGAGTCAGCTGAAGCATGTGCAACAGCTTCAAGCATCTGACAGTTGGTTTGTTGCCATTCTTGACGATGGATCGGTTGTGAATTGGGGTGGTGAGGACGGTGGCAGCGACCCTGTTCCTTTCCCGGACCAGCTAAAGGCTGTTCGATAGATCTGCGTTTGCTTGTATGTGGCCGAGCTGCAACATGATGTAAGTGTTTCCGAGCAGCATTGCTAGCAGCACGGCCACACATGGGATGCGGCATCAAAGCTTGCAATGCTTTCAACCTTGTACAACCCCTAAAACCTCGCCAAATCCTAACAAAAAACCTTCAACACTAAACCCTATGACACCTTGAGACCTGCTTGTCAACCCTCAACCCCACCAATTCATTTTAAGCTTTGGATGTCAAATTTCATTGCTCGGGTTTAGGTTGTAGGGGCTTTTCATAGTCAGGGTTGCGGCTTTAATTTCTTGCCCTGTTTAGGATTTTCCAAGTTTTGGGGTTTTGGGGGTTTTGGGTGGCAGTCTTCTTGAGCCCACTTGAGTTGGGACTGCCTTCTTCCCATTGCATACTGATAGCTTGTTTTGGAAGGGGCTTTTAGGTTGCAAGTTACGGGTGTATATAGGCTGATATAGGGCTTTCAGTGCGACAAACCTTACAGTAGCAGCTCTTGTGTTGTGCTTGGCAGGCCCCAGCTGGCACAGCCCATGCTGCAGCCGAAGATAGCGTCCGCAGCCCTGGGTCCAGGGTGTAGGGCTTTTTTAGTATAGGGGCGATTCTCGGGCAAAGAAAACGGCGTGACAACTAGTAAGAGCAGAAGTATCCTCATGCCGTTCCTATGTAGTTGAATATGCTTATACCTTTAGAGCTCTAGTCCATTTATGTATTCAGGGCCCTGTGTTAAGAAGATCGGTCGTCAAGCCTTAATGCGTAATTGAGGTGGTTTCGACTTCGGGATGAGTCATCTGCGGGCACCTTAATTCCCGAAGAATCCCTAAGAGTCCATGTACCCAAATAGTCTATACTTTGGCCTTAAAGTAGTCCCTATTTGGGTACTTTGGGGCCAATGTATACACTATATGAGTACATGGAGCCTTTGGGAATCCAGCACGAGAGTTAACAGGTGCTTCCATGAAGCAAGGTTGGGTCTCGACACCTGGCTGCAGCAGTCGTCCAACGTCCACGCTAGCCTATAGGCTTATAGGACCGCCAACATCCACGAGATGAGCAATATGCAGTTTAAGTAGGTTTAACGTTCGGTTTCTGCTCGGTAGTGTTTAGAGTTTAGGCATCCTCACAAGTATTGGAAGATTGTTCAGCCTTGCCTCTAAAGATAGAAGTACATCGGACTGCAGCATAGACTGAAATCCCATCCTGAATATTGACGCCCGCAAGCTAAACCCTAAACCCTAAGCCCTAAACCCTTTAACATTGCTCCCTAAGTCCCAAAGCCGTAAGACCTTGACTCCCGGACAGCCAGTTCACGACAGTCTTTACATAGAAGGTCCTGCTATATAAAGTCCAGAGGGCCCATAGACACTACCATTATGGAATTAGGTCCCCAAAGACCATCCCTAGAAAGGTTTTGGGTACTTAATTCCACAATAGTAGTACATGTGGGCCCTCTTTGGAATGTATATGATCGTAAACGAATGTATGTAAAGATAGCGGTATTTAAATGTGCTTAGATATCTGTGTGTATGTACAGCTATCAAGATATACATACTGTCTATATACATGTAATATGGTATAATATCGTGGTCATGATATAACAGAATAGAGTAGAATAGAGCTTAATCTGATACAAAATAAATGTATGTGTGTATGTGGGGTCCCTTGAAGAAAGCTTGCGATGTGCTCACAGGCTCCCACAGCCGACAGTGGCCTTCGCGCCTGCCGCTGCCGGGCTCTTTTCTAGGGTTTTGGGATTTAGGACATCTGGGATTAAAGGTATGGGTTTTTGGGTTTATAGATATAGGGTTTAGGGTTCAGGATTTATGGGTTTAGGATTTAAATGGGATTTCGGGTTTAGCCCTCCGCCCAAGCGTCTTGCCGCACTTCCACTGGTGCTGGATGTCCTGCGTTTTCCAGCAGATTCGGCCTCTTGAGACTGGAATTCGCGCGCACTCTCAGCATTTTCGGCTCCTGCAGGCTCGCCGATTCCGTGCAGATTCCAAATGTTGATTGCAACGGAACCTTTGGCTTTTGGCGGGGTGCCACTTTGTACGAGGGCTTCGAGAGGTTTCGGTCTTCGGTGACATTAGAGAGCCATGCCTCGGCTACGCTCGAGTCACTTCCAGCGTCCGCGCACGGTGCGCAAAAGACCGTCGGTGCAGAGATCGGGTCCTTTGCGGCGGCCGGCAGCGCAGCCTACTAGAGCAGAGTCTCGAGAGACGAACCGGCAGCACATTCGACTGGGCCTTCCGCTGAGACTGCGGCCGTCAGAGGAGGGAGCCAACTTCCACGCGCTCGCTTCCGCACTGTCTTCTTTAAGACCAAGTGGGGCCGATGTCCACGCTGCCACACTCCCAGAAGACCAGTGGCCCACGCATCTGGCTGGTCGCTTGGCAAGGTTCTTCTCCGATGCTCCCACTGGTTTGCCACAGAGCATGGACGCAGAGACTGCTGGCTGTACGATGTGTATCGTGGTGATGAGGCACTTCTTCCCCAAAGCATTCGGGATGCTGTCGCATCGGCAAGGCAAGATATCAAGTTTCAACTCCGAGCACGCAAGTGCTGACACGACCTCTCGGGTGTAGCAGCAGGTCCGCGACGAGAAAGATATCGCCAGCCTCAGATATTCACAGCCGTCGTGGCCCCAAAACTCTTTTCTTCAAGGCTTTCCTGTAGGATGTAATTTCTTGTAAAATTTCATCCTGGAAAAGCTGCCTCTTCAGCCACGACCAAGGCCTTGTTCGTACTGCAAATACCAGGACCACTAAATTCGTGTCTTACGCATCCAAGCTTCTTCTTGCGCTGCGGCGTAACGTCCGGGCGTAGCGGGGTTTAGGATTTATAGGGTTTAGGGTCCAGAGCTTTGGGTTTCGGGGCTAGTGCGTTCGCTCTGGGGGAAGCTTGTGGGGCTATGAATTAGGTGGGCAGGGTTGTGAGTTCAGGGTGTTTGGACTTGTGGGGTTAAGGGTTCAATTTAGGGTTCAGGTTTCAGGGTTTAGGGTTTAGAGGTTTAGGGGTCTGTAGGGCTTGGGGTTTAGGGTGTAGAGTTCGGTTTACGGCTAGGGCAGATCACCCTTAACAGCCAGATTTGTTCGCTTCAGCTGCTTATACAGTTACGCGAGATGCACCTGGGAGGGTTCCGTATACTGGTCCGTCCAAGGCCAACTACGAAAGAACGAACCGGAATTGAATATTCATTTACCATGGTTAACTGCATGTATACATGTATGTATGCATGTCCCCGATCTAAGGTACATGTACTGTGTATGCGTGCTATCCAGTGTTTCTGGATGTGTAGAGACAGGACAGACAGGCAGATCCACAGATCGATCGACCGATATGTAGACCGATAGGTACGTCGAGAGGTGTCATGAGCGACAGATGCGATAGTTCTCTATCGGTCCTTGCCTAGATCCTCCCTCTACCCTCTAAAGACCCTAAATACCCTTAAATTTGGAACCATATACCCCTATATTTGAAGGTACTTGGAGGGTCCTGGTGGCTTTGACTTTGCAGACCCTGATTTGTATCCCGAAGTAGTGCAGCGAGTTGCAGATGGATGGGACCCCAAGTCATGAAGTTTGCCCGTGTATGGAGCATTGCGGATGCAGAACAGCAGCACACCGTCAGCCGGAAGAGCATTGAGCAAGCTTGTTTATCGCTTGCACTCAATTTTGCAACTGGCAATGTGTGCCGCCCGGTGAGATGCCCCCCAAGAGTGTCGTCGTACATGTGCACGACCGCAACCAGACCCTCGGCCAAAACTCTCCGGCATTTCCTCGCTTTTGCAAGACTCACAAAGCGCTATCTGCGCCAACAAGATCAATGAGCCGAGTGGCAGGGAAACCATATTATTTGCTATAGATTCCCCTTATGGTAACTTAAAGACTAAAATCCCTTAACAAGAACCCAGTCATAGGAGGGAGACCAATGCCAAGAAGACAAGGCTGCGTACAGCGGATTGTCACTGGAGCCTCTCGAGGCTGAGTTAGATCGGTCCGACTCGGTTGGATTAAATTAAGGTAGAGTAGAGACATGAGGAGATTGCATCAAAGAAGTAGACGGGTAAATATATGGTATGTCGATAGGTAGGTCGGTAGATATGCATGTAGGCAGATAGGTATAGATAAATATTCAGATGGATGCGTGGATGGATGGGCGGATGGATGGATGGATGGATGGATGGATGGGGATGTATAGTGGCGTAATCGCACTTGGAACGTATCCATGGTTGCATAGCACCTTGTTTGTGGCCCGTGGTAGTGATGGCAGTGATCATATCGACAACAGTGAATAGCCAACTTGGTTGGCCAGTTGTTAGACGTTTCATGACCCGAAGGATCCAAATACCTGGTACCAGAAATGATCTTAGGGTTCAGGAATTAGGGTAAACTGACATCACGTACTGACCTAACATATAATTATGCGACTGCCCTGAACCTGCGTGCTTGCAAGTGCTTTTTGAGTCCTTGGACCCTGACTGAGGGTCTATCCAAACCCCAAATACACACTAAGCCCCAAACCCCAAACCTTAAACCACAGGCTCTAAACCCCAAGCAACTCCAAGCACTAAACAACCCCAAAGCCTAAACCCTAAAAGCCGACCCCAAACCATATATGGGGGTTTCCGAAAATGGGAGACCCTAATATAGTATCCTAAATAGTAGGATCCTTATTATAAGGACCCCGAAAATAAGGTACCCTAAGTTTCGGAAAGCCCCATATACCTAAGCCCTAAACCCGAAACCCTAAACCCAAAACCCTGAACCCTAAACCTAAACCCTAAACCCCAAACCCTAAACCCTAAACCCTAAACCCGAAGACGAATGTCATAAGACCCTGAGTTTAAGGTGCAGATGGGTCTTTCTGCGCGGCTGGGCCTCGGAGGGATGCAGGCCCCGTCTTGCCTCTTAGCGTTTCCCCAGGGCTTAAGGTTCCGTGCTTGGGGTTAGGGTTTGAGGTTTAGGGGTTTAGGGTTTAGGGGTTTAGGGTTTAGGGCTTCGGGTTCCGGTGCTTGTGGTTAATAAGTAGGGTATATAGTGTAGCGTAGCGTAATGTAGTATAGTAGTATAGCCTAGTATAGTATACTATAGTGGAGTAGAGGATAGTATAGTACAGGTACCAAAACCCTAATGCCTAAACCTAGGCTAACCATTGCGATACATAATCGACAGGGGCTTGGTGTGTCTTGGGATCTTTGGGGTTTCCACACGGGTTTGGGTGTTTCCAGTTGTGCTGTATGACTTTATGCGCTTGGCGGCTTGGCGAAATCAGCGAAAGCCCACACGATTTTCACTCTCAATCCTCATCTTCAACCCCCCACGTCTTAACATGCCTCAAATTTCAAGCCGGTTCAGGGTTCTGAATGCTTTTCAGCTCGAAGAGTCTTTTCAAAGTTCCGCAGGGCATCTGTCTTTGTGGTTTCAGGGGTGTAGGATGTAGGGTAAAGGGGATTTCAGCGCAAATAGCGGGCTTTCGCAAATCATGCTCCTCTTTCAATGTCCCGTGCAGCACATTGAATAGCATTAGTGTACAAACAGCGGAGCCCCGTTTTGCAACACCCCTAATCTGACATGTCACGCGGAAGCCGTAACCCTCAAGGCTCTTCCACCCAAAGCCGGCCGTCCTCCTTTGGGCGCATGGGAGTTTGTCAAGCAGAGATGCACCGTAAAGACCATAGTCAGGTAAAGAGCACGGCCCTGATTCCAAGGACCCCCAGGCGGTTTCAGGTGGCCTTTGAAACCAACAGATTCATCCCGAAACTGCCCGAAACCCCAATCTTGAACCCACTATCCCAAACCCTGCAATCTGGTAAAACATGCATATGTTCGTTCCGTGACTGAGAGGCACCTGTGCCCGTCAATTCCGCCGCAGCCGCCGCCTCTGACATCAGCTGTCCTTGTATGGGTGTGTGTGTGTGTGTGTGTCCTTCTGGGGATACTCGCAATGAGAAGACAACTTCGTACACCCAAGCGGCCAAAGCACCAAGGTTAATGGCCCAGATTGCGCCCCCAGGCGGGAGCATGCTTCGAGATCCGGGACATTATTATGATGAAATATATATTGGGTCCTTGGAGATACAGAGACCCTAAACCCTGAACTTGAGCCGAAGCCTGGTCTACTTTGCTAGCGTGATTCGATTTGAAGTCATGTTGCAACCGTGCCGTCCTTAGTTCGCAAGTCTTCTGTTGCCAACGGTGTCAGTGTTTTAGAGGGTTTGGGGTCTACCTCAAGGGTCCATGTACCCATGTGGTGTAGACTTGGGCCGTTAAGAAGTTCCTTCTTGGCACATGTCGGGCCAAAGTATATGCCAGGGCATTCAGGGCTTCGGGTTTTGAGTCGTTGGAGTTAGGAATTCGATATCTAAAATCTAGCTCTTTGAGGCTAATACAGGGGCCTCAATAATTACCTTCATTGTTTTGGCGGGTTCATTACAAAAAATTATACTATAAAGAACCCAAAAAACGCTATTCTAATTATTAAGGCTCCTACATTAAGTGTCTGTATGGGCCGAATCAAAGGATGCCTCTTCCCGGGGCAGATCCCAGTTTCAGAGGGGACTTTCAACGGAACTGTGATGTAAATGTAGGGCCCTGGCGAGCAAGATCATGGTGCACACAGGGCCCCAATTCTAAGAGTTAATCCCCATTTTGGTCCAAGTCAAGGTGTCAAGGCAAAGCCTGAACCCTACAATGCCCGAAAGCCTTAAACCCCTAAACCCCTAAACCCTCTGAAACCCTGAACCCTAAAAAAAAGCCGCAACCATAAACCCTAAACCTCTGAACCCTAAACCTCTGAACCGATGCTCGTTTACACGTGACGAAAGTCGGCACGTTCCCGAACAGCCCTTTGGGTCTACTTTTTGGGGGCAACTGAGCTTGAAGGGTTCAGTGCTTGGGGTGTCCAGGTTTAGGGTTTAGGGGTTTAGAGGTTAGGGGTTTAGGGGTTCAGGGTTGAGGGGTTCAGGGTTTAGGGGTTTGGGTTCAGGGGTTAAGGGTTTAGGGTTTAGGGTTTAGGGGTTTAGGGTTTAGGGTTCAGGGTTTAGGGCGACGGGTTTAGGGGTTGAGGTTTCGGGCTTGAGTGCTTCGGGTGTCGAGTTGTCCCTGCAGGTTCCAAAGCAAGCATCATCAAGCTCGGATTGTTGTAGACCCGAAAAGTCCAAGTACCTATGTACCGTCTAATAGCAGAAATCCCTCAGGGTCCTTAAGCGGTTCTTCTAAGGGTTCTGTTAGAAGCTCGGCTCTGTCAGGATTTTAGAAAGGATGGTCCTTGTACCTGAGGACTACGTATTTTGACCTTGAAGTACCTGAAAATAGGAGCCCTTGAAAAGGACTCAGGATAGACTGTGCTGCTATATGGACCCTGAGCATAGATCGGATGCAGGACACCGGGCATCTTCCCGGAATGAGAACTGGTGAAGGGGTCTAGCAACCACTCGCCAAGTTCTGTACCTTAATTAACAGAAAAAGGGTAGTTGTCGGGGTCTGGGATTGGTTAGGGTTCGTTCAAGGTTTCCCCAGCGAGTCTCTTGATGAGTGTGGAGATGCCTGCACCTACACGGCGCAAGACAAGTCCAAAAAAGTGTCAAGATGTTACGGTGCTGAACTAACCCTCAAACCGGAGCCCTAAACCCAAGCTATAGAGGCCCCCAAACCCTTTTGCCCTAAATCCGGGCCTCATTGAACCCCAAGCCATCAAGCCCAAACTCCTAAACCCGAAAACTCACAAACTCTAAACCCTAAAACCCTAAACCCCTAAACCCCTAAGCCCTAACCCCTCTAAACCCTTAGCCCTAAACCCTAACAAAAACCCTAAAAGCCTTCAACTCAAAGCGATGGCCTCTTCTGCCGGCCGCTACTGGGCCTTTCGCCTGTGCCCGGGGGACGATTTGAAAGACCGAACCTTCAAAAGTGCAGCATTTAAGGTTTATGGTTCAGGGGTGCTATCGTTTTAAATTTAGGACTGTTGGGTCTAAGGTGCTTGGAGTTTAGGGTTTAGGGTTTAGGGGGCTATCAGTTTAGGAGTTTTGGGTCTAAGGTGTTTCTATGACGCCCTCAGCCAAAAACTCTCCCGGAGCTATGACGTAAGACGTATTTCTCATCATAGTTTCCATCCCAGGAAGCCTTTTCGATTCTAGGGTTAGGGTTTCGGGTTCAGGGTTTCAGGTTCAGGGTTTCAGGTTCAGGGTTGAGGGTTAAGGCTTGGAGTTTAGGAATAGGGTTCAGGATGTTCAAGCTGTAGGGTTCCGATCTTCTTACAGCGTTCTTTTGTTGCAAGCCCTGTGAGTCTTGAACGGAAGCGAGAACTCCTTCGGGGGATATAGATCCCTTACTGATGCAGGTAAGGTTTCTGAGTAGGATCACACAGGGATCCTGCTAGAAACCCTAAACCCTATCCCGAAGGAGTCGATACTTGCCTACGTTGCGAAGCACGGGCTTCGCGCCGCGGCGGTGGTGAGCTGCGTGGGCTCCCTTAGCAAGGCTCGGGCTCTTGGTGTTTTAGGCAAAAAGGCTTTGGGGTTTAGGGTTTAGGCTTTGTGGTGTAGGGTTTGGGGTTTGGGGTTGAAGGTTTGGTGGGCCGATTGCTGTATGTTTACAGGTTTGGGTTTATTCGGCCTTCTTGTTTTGGTGTGTGTGTGTGTGTGGGTTGGCTTTTAGTGTGTTCCTTTTAGGGTTTAGGGTCTAGGTATTTGTTAGTACCCGGTTCCGGGTTTACAGACTATGCTTGTAAAGTTCGGCATTTTACTCATAAAGGCCTTATGGCTCAGGGCGTAGCTTTGAGGTTCTATAAGGGTTCTTCAAGGGCTTTGGGCTTTGAGGTCTTTGTGTTTGGGGGTTCAGGGTTTAGGTTGAAAACTGAGTTCCAAAATTGATATGTTTATCGACTTCGGTTTCTTTCAGTTTTGTTTGCAATGTCCAGCCCTGTGCTCCAAAACACGCCGCCAACACCCCGAAACCCAGCAAGGCCAACACCTACTCGATTCCCAGGCCCTAAACCCTGAACCCCAACAACCCCCTGAGTGCCTGAAGCCCCCCCGGCCTGACCCCCGCCTGCACCACCCTCTCAAAAGCGCAGAACAAATAAAACAATGGAACCCTAAACCCTGAAACAACAAATCCTAAACCCTTAACACCCTTACAGCAACCTTAAACACCCATTAAAGCTCCTAAACCCTAAACCCTTAAAGAAGCAAAGCGCAAAAAGCCGAAAAACCACCGCCAGGCCAGCTTGCGGCTAGCCAATGCAGATCGCGCAAACCCGAATCCGGCCGGGATTCTGACTGGCGTGCTCGATTGTTCTTGCTTTTGGGTTGTCAAGGGCTTAGGGTCTTAGTCTAGGATTGATGTTTACATTTTTTAGTCGAGTTTTTTGCGGTTTCGTTTTTTTTGGCGCTTGATTAATTTGGGAGTTTGAGGTGGGGCTGGACGGGCACAGGGCCTAAACCCTAAACCCTAATTCCCTAATCCCTAAACCCCTAAAGCCTTACAGCCCTAAACCTTGGTGTTCGTTTGAGGTTTCGGGCTCCAGGATTCTAGGTAATTTTGGGGGGATCAGGATGGCTGCGCTCCTGGTGTTTTATGGTTTTGGGGGTGCAGGATTTGGCCCAAGTTTGGGGGCTTAGGGATCTAGAACCTAGGGTTTAGAGGCTTGGGGGTTTGGGTTTAATTTAAGTGATCTAGAATCTAGGTAGAATCTGGGGGTTTGGGGGTTTGAGGGTTTGGGGGTTAAGGGTTTGGGGGCTTCGGGGTTTTACTAGTTTGGCGTTGCAGTTGCTCCAGGCTAGCATACAGCGAACACGGGGAGACAACTACAGGCTGCAGTGCTTTTATACGTTTCGGGTCTCATGACTGTCCCTTGCAAGCAGTCAACCCTTCCCAATTCAAGGGTTTATAGATTTTCAGATTATAGCATAGAACTCATATCATAGTCCTATCTATATCTCCGAAGCCTAAACCCCAAATCCGAAACCCTCCCACAGGAGTCCCCTGTGCTGACGGCTCCTCTAAGTACCTTAGGGTTTGCGTTTCCCTCAGCAACCTAAACCCTAAGGGCCCAAGTACCTAATAATCATATACTCTTCTGAGTACTAACCTACAAAACTACTATCCGTAACCCAAGTACATGATTTATCTAGGTCCTTTGGACCCTAAACCCTAAACCCTTAACCTTTAACCCTGTACCCTAAATCCTAAACCCTAAACCCCTAAACTCTAAACCCCTATTAGGTCCTTTGGACCCTTAGGATGAAGCACGAAAGATTTTTTTTGGGGGGCCTATAGGTTTCCCGGCTCTGGATTCAGGATTTAAGGTGTGGGTTCAGGATTCTAAGGTTTAGGGTTTAGGGTTCAGGATTATGTTAAGGATTTTAAGGTTCAGGATTTTAAGGTTTAGGGTTCAGGATTTAAGGTTGCAGGGCCACACACAAGCGCGGGGAGGTGCGGAGCTTTGAGAAGCGCCTCGAGATCACCTCCCTGGTTGGCACACTGGGCCATTCGGCGCCCTTACTATAGTGGCCTGAATAGTTGCCTATACTACTATTTTTTGGCTTTCCTTTTTATGACTACAGTATAATATATCCCAAGCCCCTATTCTAATTTTTCATGCCACTACATCAGTCTTCAATGCTTCGTTACTTGATGTGTTCTTCCATCGCTCAAGGGTTTTCTGGTGCTTTACAGCGGCGTGCCCTTTGCCTCTTTTCTTGAGGGATTTATAATGAGTCTCTTCGACCGCTTTTAGCGCTTTAGTTCCTCTTTCTGGTCGAAGGGGCTCCAAAAAGAGCGAGTGTCGGCGAACGGATGTGCGGTCGAGTCTTAGTCGCTCGATTGAAAAGGACTCACAGTTGAGAGCGCAATTATTGTTGAGAGTCAAGTTAGTATTGCAGTGTTGGGGTGAATATCTGGGTTCAAGAAACTTTTCGCATAGAGTGTTCTACCCTAAACCCTGAGCCCTAAACCCTAAATCGGTCCCTCCACTCTCTCCGGAACCCTAAAAGAAACGTTGAGACAGGAACCGTCACAAGCCTCCACAACTTAGGTTGCGAAGGGCCAAAAGGCCATCTGCACCTCTCGGTGGCAGACGAGGTGGGATGTGGGAGCTTCAGAACCTAGGGTAACTGTAGTTTACATGAATCGCAACGTATTGTATCACAATCTATGATCTGATCTGATACGGTATGATACGGCATGATATGATATGATATGATATAGTATGATGATAGAATAGTTCCTACTATGCTGTATGATGTCATCCTTTATCAAATTACTATATACGGTGTAATGTGACACATAACATTGATTATAATGGTTTATACTGTGCTGTGTTATGTCATCCTTTGGTGTAATGTGACACGTAACCAAAACCCTAAACCCTAAACCCTTAACCTGAAATTATGGGGGTACCTTGTTGAGGGTTCCTCTTGTCAGGATCCTACCGATGGCTTTAGGAGGAGTCTTCCGAGGCTTCTTGCAGGGTTTTCAGGCATAGATGTTTGGGTTCACGGTTTAGGGCTTTGGGGCTGTAGGCTTTAGGCCTTTAGGGCTTTAGGGTTTTAGGGTTTAGGGCTTTAGGGTTTAGGGTTCACGGTTTATGGCTTAGGGTGTATAGGGCTTCGGGGTTAGGTTTCCGGGCTTAAAGCTTAGGGAGGAAATGTCTTCTGGTTTAAGGTTGGAGGGTTTAGGGTTTAGGGCTTCGTGGGTTGAGGGATTGGGGGCGAGTGATCTGGCAAAGGGGAAGTTTTCGGGAAGGCCCTAATGTTGGGGTCGGAATAATGCTATTCCTTAGCGCTCCTCACCACAATCAGAGTTTAAAACAATACCCCAAAACTCTATTCTAATTATTCAGGCCCCCAGACTATTTCAGCCCAAGATCTTCTCGTAGAATGATACCCAACAAGATGATCTTACCGAAAAGTGCCCTGTTGTCTAGCCCTGCTTTGTTGAATCCTTGAAGTAAGCCCCAGGGTTCCAGGGACCTTATTATTGGATCCTTAAGGGGTCTGGGGCCCTAAGTATCAGGTGCCTGGAAGCCTTGGGAAGGGGTTTCCTTTTAAGGGATGCCAATGCAGACCTTCTGCAGGAAGGTCCCGGGTCGGATTGAACATGGGTAAGATAGAAGCCTAAATGATCCACCACTGTTATTCCTCACGGGGGTTCCTTAATTATACGTATACTATAAAGGAGCCTAGGGTTCCTTAAGTATTATACGTATACTACGAAGGAGGCCAAAACCCTATTCTAATTATGAATGCACACCTATACTAAACCCTTATAAAGCCCTTATAACAACCCTTATAGGCCCTTATAGTAACCCTTTAAAGGAGCCCTATTCGAATTATGAAGGCGCCTCTACAACCGAAGAGCCCCTCGTTTCAATACTCCGCGAGGGGTCTACGGCTTAGCTCTATACGGTTCAGGAGGTTCGTCGTAGATGTAGGAGCTCGTATACGCAGGCAGAGGAATAGAGAAACGGACAGCGCAAGCTGGGTTTTCAGCTGTTTCCTTTCAGACTCCCAAAAACTGCTCCGGTTTTGCCGATACATACATACTTTTGTTGGGTTTGCAAATACCCTGCTCCAGTGGTCCAGGTTCCTCATACATATTTAGGTGTCGTGCTCAGTTCTCAAATCGACCCACATACATACATATAGAGTTAAGGCAGGCTCTAGGCTCTACTAAGTCTACTGCCCCAGTGACAGTCTTGGCCTTGTTTTTCATTCCTTGCGTAGTTGAGTACGGTATGGAAAGTTACGGCTACGATATTAGGGTTTAGGGTCTAGGGCTTAGGGCTGAGGGTAATGGAAGCCCGAATTCCCAACTTTTAAGCATCCCTAAACCCCTTGTACTCTCAACAGTATTGCCAGGAGGGGTCAGCATTTGGCGGCCATGTGACTTGCCTGATGCCTGTGGTGGGGCGACAGCTGTGGGTGCTTGGTTCCGTGTTTCGATTTGTTTTGGGTTTCAGGCTTGATACCACTATACACGCCTGAGCCCTACATACCACTGCTGTAGCTGTAACGATCTACGCCTTGCACTCTCAACTCTGAAACCTTAAATTCGACGTCGATAAACAAAGATCCAGGAGATGCGTTGGATTTAGAGCTTTGGGGTCTTGTGAACGGATTGGGCGAGCGGGGTTTGAATTTGGGGTTTCGGGTTTAGGGGTTTAGATTGTCAGGCTGCGCTTTTGCTACACAGTTCCCGAGCTCACCCTATGACTTCATACTGCCCAACCTAGCTACCGCTTCTTCTTTCGAAGCATTAAACACTCACAAGTAATACTATTCCTGTACAGTCATACGAACACTAACTAAAGCCCTAACCCCTATAAACCCGAAACCCTGAGCCTCAACACCCCTCTTAAAGAACGAAGGGGGGAATTGAGATGAAGCAGGGATCTCAAGGACAGTTTGTGTTAAGAGCTCCGGGCGGTCGGATGTTTTGGGTTTGCATGGACCTATAAAGAACTTACTGTACCTGTGTACGCTATGTAAGAAAGTCATAGTCAGGAGCCCGAAATGAAAAGGTAGGTTACACAGAACTACGCTAGAATCTCGAGTCTTGAGGTTCACCGAACGGATAATTAGGTAAATAGGCAATGCTGGTTGAAAGTGTGGTGACGACGCTGGGTTCGCCTAAAGTTGTAAACAGCCAATCCCCTCGCATCCACCAATGCCTGAATAAAGGCACCAAAGTTAGCAGGGAATACCAATAATTAAGGTCCTTCGTTTGGGGTACTCAATGTCATTCGGGGTTTTGTCTATTCTCAGTATAAGCCCACACCCTAAACCTCCTTAAACCCTATGCAGAGCTCCGACCCGAACCCAAAATCCTCAACAGCTCACTGACTGCAGCCACGACTTGCTCAAAGCTCCTTGGTGTCTTATTTCCAGTGCTTCGAGTTTCCCCGAACCATGCAGGCAGCCTGGGTCAGCCTGAGTCTTTAGGGTTGGGGATTTAGGATCTTGGGTCTTCGATTAGGGTTTAGGGTTTAGGGTGAGTAATTTTTTGGGGTTGGGGATTTAGGGTTTGGGGTTTAGGTCTTTAGGGTTGGGGACTTTGGACCTGAGGATTTATTTGCAACCTGCCTTCCGCTTTTGTGCGATTCGCGGCACAGATAGAAAAGACCTAAAACCCTGCACCCAAAAGCCGAAACCCCCATAAACAAACCCCTAAGCCCCCAAGCCTGAACCTTGGGGTGTTATGTAGGTTTTAGCACAAAAAGGAATTCCCGACCTCGACTTTTCACCAGAGTCTCGAAAAAAACGTAGGAGGGGAGCTTTTACTTGCGGGCTTTCGGCTACAGGGCCTGGAACCATGTGAGGGTTCGTGGCCGTCGGTTTTGCATCTTGTGGCTTCAAGCCTTTGGGGCTTGGGGTATAGGGGCCCAGACAAGGCTAGGTCGTTTTTTGAGCGACGTAATTGTAGTTTATCCATACTGGGGAAGCCGAGGGAGGAAGCAAGTTCTGGTTTCGGTTATGCAGGCCCAGTATTCGTAGTGTCTTGAAGTTGCTATAGTCCTTCGGCAAGTTCAGCCTCAATCTATACCCAGACTCTTGCAGCACCCAGGCCCGTCAAACAATTGCCTCTGCTGGGGTCTACCATGGAGACGCCATTTGAATAGCCCTAGTTAGACCCCTCTTTGCGGGGTAGGATACTCTTGCAGGCTTCGACTCGTTACATGTTTCAATTGGGTTTGGGGCAGTTGTTCAGGTCTGCTACCTTCCCTAAAACCCCCGACACCTAAACCCTAAACTACCCCAAACCCTAAATTCCTGGGCCCTAAACTAAACCCCAAACTACTCTTAACCCCAAACCCTAAACCCTTAAACCCAGCCCTGGTACCTTCAAGAGATTCCAAGTTCAAAGTCTCCAAAGGCTCTAGGGATAGGATGAAGATGGGAGGGGTCATCCCAAATAAGCGTTGAGGCTCTACCTGTAGCCGAGAAGACCTTCCTGTTCTAAGGGTTCCTTGCTATGGTTTCTATGTATAAAGTTCCTAAAGCAAGTAGGTCTTCTCGGCTGCCGGTAGGGGTCCGTTTCTAAAGGGATCCTGAATCCGAACTACCTTCATCCCACCTTTTTGTTGCCTAAGAAAAATGTTAACCGAAGCAATAAATCTTGAAAACATGACAATACGGGGTTTAGGGTAATACAGGGTGCCTGAATCATTGAAATAAATTCCTGGGGTGACACCTTAAACCCTAAACCCTTACACCCTAAACCCCTAAACCCTAAACCGTAACCCCAAGGCCCATGGACTGTACGTAATCGAAACTGGTCTTGCAGGTCTGTGTGTCGTTGTGGGTTTACCTGCTGGCCGTGATTGTCGTGAAGGCGCGGTCGCTTTCCCGTTGACGGTTTAGGGTTTGGGGAAGGGTTTAGGGTTTAGGGTTTAGGGTTTCGGCTAGGCTCTCGATGCTTGCAACTTAGAAGCGGCTTTGGGTGTAGAGCTTTCGAGATTAGTCCCTTCCCCCTAATATTGAACGGGAGGGGCCCTCGCCCTTCCCCCTAATAAACACTCCGAAAGTGTTGTTGTTATTATTATTATTAGTAGTAGTAGTGGTGGTGGTAGTAGTAGTAGTAGTAGTAGGAGTATTTTTATCCCGGCCCTATTGGCACTTCTGAGGGATCTTGCTCCTGCTTTGGCTCTTGCTCCTGCTCTCGCTCCTGCGCTTGCTATTGCTTCTGCTCTTTCTCTTGCTCTTGCTTTTACTCTTGCTGCATTGCTCTTGCTCTTACTCCTGCTCTCGCTTCTGCTCTGGCTCCTGCTCTTGCTCTTACTCCTGCTCTTGCTCCGGACCCCCTTAGGGGGGGGGTGTTTAATATACATGGGCGAAGGGACTAAAGTTTAGGCGGTGTAGGGTTTAGAGCTCGGTGGGGGGGAGGCCTTCCCCTTAAACCCTAAACCCACAAACTTCCTAAAGCCTTGAATCTGGGAACCAATAATGAAAGCAGTAGTCGTCGTCGTTGCTGCTGCTGCTGCTGCATGAGCAGGTAGTAGTTTGGCCGCTGGGCCTTTCGGAAAGCTTCAATTGTCCAACGGCCAAACCGCAGTGCTGCTGCCCAACATCGCCTCAACATTCCTGGTGTGCTGACGACTTCCGAGGCATACTGTGACGCAGTTCCGGCTTGTGAAAGTGGCGAGCAGTGCTACTTGGCATGTTGACTCCATCCTCACTACGGTAGCACCGCAATACTTTGTAATCCCTAAACCTACCCTAGAGGAGCTAATAAAGGCCTTAATAATTAGACTAGGGTTTGGGGGCCCATTGTACTGTATTCAGAAAAAGCCACCCCAAAATCATATTGGTAATTATTTAGGCTCCTATATTAAGCCCTGCATACGCCTTAAGCTAGGATCTTCTTTGGGGTTCCAGCCAGTCTCAAGTATGGCACTTACTTACTCGCTAGCTAGCTAGCTAGCTAGCTAGCTAGCTAGCTAGCTTACTTACTTACATGCATGCATGCGTGCATTCTCATGCATGCATGCATACATATGTACACACGGAAAAGCACACGCACACACACACACAGAGATATGTATGTATGTATATATATATACATTTACATATATATATATATTTATACTTATATTTATATTTATGTTTTTGTGTATATTATACATATATGTATATATATATATGTATGTGTATATATATAGAGAGAGAGAGAAAGAGAGAGAGAGAGAGAGAGACAGTTACAGATAGAGGGCATTTTTTGGGGGACCGGGGAAACCCTAAGCCCAGAAAGCTCCGAGCAACCGACCCGGCAGTCCCCACCAGTCCAGACCGTGCATTCCTGGAGTCCCAGAGAGCCCTAAACGCATGATTTGGGGGTTTCCGAAAATAGGCGGACCCTAACATAGTACCCTAAATAGTAGGATCCTTATTATAAGGACCCCAAGGTAAGGTACCCCTTATTTTCGGAAAGTGCCATTTGTGATCGTACATTAGAACAACGTTTAGGGTTCAGGACTGTATAGTGTTTAGGGTCCAGACAGTTCAAGACTAAACTGTAAACCCTCGACCAAAAAACCTTAGTATGGAAGGGACCCAGATTTTGAGGTGCTTCAGGAAATCGGCGTTATCTCTAGTAGAGGTTTCAGGTTCAGAAATTGGGGATTGCAAGCCTTACCAGGACACCAGATTAGGGTTTCCGGAGATCAGGGATTCTACGTGGGTTTTCTGTGTAAGCCTTTTTAGCGTTTAGGGTTTAGGGCTTAGGTTGAACATTCGATTGCTCAGACAGCCTCTTTCATTGCCTTCCCAAGTAAGCCCTAAACCCTAAACCGGGGTTCAACACAGGGAGCCCTGAGACGGAGTCCCAACTGTACCGATATTCTGGGATTATCTTGTTTCTTCACGCTAACCTTGGAGCTTTCAACTTTCAGGGGTTTGGGTTTACCCATAGTAATCCCAAAAAGGAACTACTTAGGGGCCTATGGGTTTAGGGTTTCGGTGGGTTCTGCAAATCATGGAGGACCGGGTAAGAGCTCCTAACCGATGGTTGCCCTTGAAAATATCTCCGGCCTTTTAGTGTTTGGGGTTTAGGGTAAGGGTTTAGGGTTTAGTGTTTAGGGTTTAGGGTTTAGTGTTTCGGGTCTAGGGTTTAGGGATATATGCCTTGTTTGTGGACCATAACTGTAGAGTAGGATTCTGCGCTCAACGCATATTGCAGGAGTGGATTGTCGCAGATGCTGTGCCTGAGCCTTCAAACCAAACAACTTACATAATTCCGAAGCCCTGGTACTGTTAAAGCTCGATGAGCAAAGCACGATTTAACAAAGAAACAAGAATATTTTCAAACACACCCCTAAACCCTAAGGCCTAAATCTTAAACCCTAAATCCTAAACCCTAAACCCTAAATCCTAAACCCTAAACCCTAAACCCTATAACCCTAAACACAGCAAATGTGCGAAGCCCCGAGGTGAAAGGGAGCCTGACAGCTTCAGCACTCTCCAGGCCTCATTTTGTCGGCGGTGGTAGGTTTAGGGTTCAGGGTTTAGGGTTTAGGGTTTAGGGTGGTGGTCCTGGTGGCGAGGGTTCATCGTCTAGGTTAGGATGTAGAGGGGTCCAGGCGTAGGACTGTTGCAGGGGTGTTGTGGGGCTTTGAAGGGTTTACATACAGGCTCATACGGTTGATGATACAAATCCTGCAATACCCATAATAAGGCATATACCATACTTCCCATAGGTTAGGGTCCTTAAGGTAATGCAGGATTTCTATCATCAACAGTAGGATTTGGGGTTTTGGTAGCAGGTTTTCAGGGGATTGGTTCAGGGTATATGAGTTGAGGCGTCAGGATTCACGGAGGGGTTTGGGGGTGCAGGCTTGAAGATGTGGGGTGCAGGATTTGCCATATGGGTAGTTCTCTACATTAGGGTCGATCCTTTCAGGTCCCCCTATATAGTACGGCACCCTTATCAAAAGGACCCTGAAAGGGACCCTATTTTAGACAACTACCCATTTCGAGTTTCAGCACGTGTCTGCTAGGTTTTCTCTTCTGGAGCTTTGCATCCGAACTCGCATGCGGCAACAAAATGCCCGGATAGGCGTTCATGATTTTGGCTCGACAGTAAGGGGTTTGGGTCAACATTGAACACTGAAGAGTTACTAAATTGCTATAATCACGAACATATTTTTTTGCAGTACGGTATCCTGAATGTTTGGGTTTATATCGGTTTTACCTAGACCCCTCAAAGTATGTGAAATATTGGCCGCAAACCTACAAACGGCTATTATTCTACACACTTTTGGGGTCCAGGTAGGGTTTAGGCGTTTCTGAATATTAGCCCTATTCTTGGGTCCACTAGGTGCTCTCTGGGCAAGACTTGTGGCTTCCAATTCACGAATCCCGTTTTACGGGTTTCGGAATTCCGCTGTGATCCTGGGTGTAGGGCTTAGGGTTTGGGAATTCGGGTTTAGGGTTCAGGGTTTAAGGTTTCGGTTTAGGGTTCAGGGTGCAGGGTTTAGGGCTTCGGGCTTGGGGTTTAGGGTTTAGGGCAAGCTAAAAGGGTTTAGGGCGCTGAAGCCTTGGGCAGAGACACAGCAAAGGTGGTGCTGTACTTGCTTTTGAGTGTCCGGGATTCCCAGCTCAGATAGTTAGGGTGAGCTTGGGAGGTGCGCTTCCTTCTTCCTCAACCATGTGGTGGCATTCACGGCATTCTTGAATGGTGGTGGCATCTCTTCTGATGTTGATGGCCCCTATTTGTAGGATGTGGGTGCCTGCAAGCATTGGAAGTGGTGAAGGGCTTCACAGGACTTCTCCCTGAGGCAATCCGCACCGAAGCCTATGTGCCGGATCCTAGCCCAGACGATGATGTGCCACAAAATCTCCGCCGACGTGGCCGACTTGGTATCGCCGGTTTCGAAGACAAGGCAGAAAAGCACGCAGGGCAGCAGCAGGTCAAGGCGAGCAAAGCGGCAAATCCATGGACTCTCCGGCAACCCTAAACCCTAAACCCTAAGGGGTTTACCTTCAACCCACGAGCCGAAGAACCCTGCCAGGAAGCCACCAAGGTCAACAAACGAAGTTCAACAGATGCTTTTTTGGTTGTTTTTGGATTTCGGTTCTCCGAACATGATCTGCAAGCCTAAACCCCTGAATTTTTCTCCTAAACCCCGAAACCCCCTAAACCCTAAATCCTAACCGTGGGCACTTGGAGAGCCTCCGGGTGTGTCATGAAGGCGGTTAGGGTTTAGGGTTTAGGGTTTAGGTTAGTGCTCAGGGTTTAGGGTTTAGGGGTGAAATAAAGGCTACATGCTGGGAGAAAACAAAAATATCAGACCACCACCCTAAACCCGTTAACAATCTTATGCTCCAAACCGCACCCTCCCACACCCGGAACCTCGACACCTAAACCCTAAAGCACTACACCCTGTCAACCCTAAACCCTACACCCTAACCCCTAAACCCCTTCAACCCCTATAGCTGCTGAACCCTAAACAGTGAAAGCTAAACCCTACATTTTGTTCACCCTTTTCGGGTCAAGGATGTCTTGTTTTTGGCGACCCCCCAAAAACCCCTACTATAGAGAACTACTGTTGATGATCGAAATCCTGCATGACCCTAAGGACCATAAACTATGGGAATTATGGTATATTCCTTATGCTGGGTAATGCAGGGTTTATATCATCAACCGTAGCCATACCTTAAACTGCAGACCCAAAACCCGATCTCCGACACCTGAAAGCCTTAGAATCGACCTACGACCCGAGACCGTGAACCCTAAAGCCTAAAAACCTACACTTCAAACGATGAAAGATTGGTTGCCGGAAGCCCTACACACTAAACCTTACCTTAACCTACCAAAAACCTGCTGTTTTGTAGGATCTTATTATAAATCCTAATATGGATTTCGTCGGGACCCTACACAAAAGTAGGGTTTGGTAGGTTCAGGTAACCCTAAATTCTACATCATACATCTTAGGCCTTTAACCCTAAACTGTTTGGGTTTAGCGTATTGGGCTTCGGTGGTCCCGCTTGCAGATGTCCCAGCAAGACTTGCCCGTGGTTGCGCCGCCGCTGGGCCGTTGCGTTAGCATAAGGTAAAAGTTCTATTCCACGTAGTGCTCATTGCCGGTGCCCGGTGCATAGAACAAGTGCTTGTATGAGGGATTTAGAGTTTAGAGTCTTTGGGGGCTGAAGAAATTTAGCTAAGTAGTGGATAACGTTAGTCCCTCAAGGTTCCCGAATACAATTATGTACATCTATAGAAGCACCGAAATGAGTCTCTTAGTCTGGGCTGGGAGTTTCGAGTTCTAATCTCAGAGATTAGACTCAGCCCTAAATCCTCAACCTTGAACCCGAGACCCAAAACCCCGAACCCTAAACCCTAAATCCCTAAACCCCTAAAGCCCTAAGCTGAAATTGTTGAACCCTAAATCCCTAAACAACCCGAAACCCAAAACTCTATCAACCCTGAACCCTAAACCCAACCCTTAGCGTCAAACTAGCCCAAAAAGCCTTATATCATGGCGGTCTTCGGGCCCAAAATCCTGAAAATACTGTTGATGATAGAAATCGTGCATTACCTTAACGGCCCTAAACTATTGGAATTATGGTATGTTCCTTATTATGGGTAATGCAGGATTTATATCATCAACCGTATGAGTCCTTTGAGGGTAAGGGCAAAGCTCCAGGGTTCAAGCCCCGAACCCCTCAAACCCTAAACCCTAAACCTTAAACCCTAAACCCTAAAACCCTAAACCTTAAACCCTAAACCCTCAACCCTAAAACCCTAAACCCTAAAAACCTTAAACCGACATGACCACCCCAACGCCTGGCGACCACAGGGCTCCCACCGTTTCATGTTAGGACACTTTCCCCATTTCGTTTGAGGGTTTGGGGTTTGTAGGGTTTAGGGTTTACCCATAGGCTCCTTAGTAGTTCCTTTTTGGGATTACCTTATAGGATTCTAAATATGAACCATAAAAAGGAACTACTTAGGAGCCTCTGGGTATAGGGTTTAGGGTTCAGGGCTTAGGGTCTATAGGGTTTAGGGTCTAGGGAGGTGCTGTCCGTTCTGCAGTGTTTTGACGGGGTCCTGTGCAAGAAGCACTTGTTGAGTAATCGGCGTCCTTCCGTGAGGGTTCCGATCAACCCACAGTCCTTAAACCCTGAAGTGCAAACCCCAAAGCTTCAATCCTATAAGCCCTAAACCCTAAGCCCTATAAACCCTAAGCCCTGAACCCTAAACCCAAAGCTTAAATCCTATAAGCCCTAAACCCTAAGCCCCAAACCCCAAGCCCTAAAACCTAAGTATGCAAGGATACTGGAGTCTCTCAGGCTCTTAGCACGCAAACCCCAATAACTTGCCCCAAGGGTTCATGTACCCAAATAGTATATTATACTTTGGCCTTAAAGTAGTCCCTACATAGGGACTACTTTAAGGCCAAAGTATATACTATGTGGGTACATGGACCCTTAGGGTTCAACATTCTGCTTCGTGCTCGTGAGTTCAGGGTTTAGTAATCTACTGAAGCCCTAAACCCTAAACCCCTAAACCCTAAACCCCCTAAACCTTAGCCCTAAACCCCCTAAACCCCTAAACCCTTCTCTGAGTCGGCGTCAGAAAGTCTAAACCCTACTTGGGGTGAAGCGTGTGGATCTACGGCTTTACCTGGAACCCCAAAGAACCTCCCCAATTGAGGCCTCCTTATTGTGAGATCTTTAATATAAGTCCTTCAACAGGTAGGTTATTCAGGGTTATAAGGTAGGGCTTTAGAGGGCATCAGGGGTTTTAGGGTTTTTAGGGTTGTTAGGGCTTAGGGCTGTTAGGGCCTGTTAGGGTTTGGTTATTTTGGGGGTTTGGTCTCAGGGTCTGGTTGGCTACGCAGTCAGAATCGAGGAGCGGATGCTGCATATCCGACCCTAAACGCAATACCAGAACTACCGGCCTTCAATCGGTTTCTGGGCTCCGAATCTGGAACACTCACCACACCTGCCCGAAATCCTGGAAGATACGGATCGGAATATTTATCAAGGGCTGAGCTTGCCTAAACCCAAGACCCCGATGCAATATTGAGCGAAACCCTAAACAAAACCCTAAACCCTAAACTTATAAACCCTAAACCCCTAAACCCCTAAACCCTAAACCTAAAAACCTAGGGTCGTAAACAGACCGCAGGAACGAGGAAGCTGAACAGGCTTTGCCCCAACGCTCTGCTTCCGAAGCCTCGTCCGACTGGTGGCGTCTTGTGCTTGAGTTTAGAGTTTAGGGTTTAGGATTTTAGGGTTTAGGATTTTAGGGTTTAGGGTTTTAGGTTTTAGGGTTGTTGGGTTGTTGGGTTTTTGGGTTTAGGGTTTTAGGGTTTTAGGGTTTAGGGTTTAGGGGCTTGCCAACTGAAAGCGCCGCACCTCGACCCAAGGGGGTCGTCCACGGCGCGTCGCGCGAGCTAAAACCCCACCCCAAGGCCACCCTGTTCCTTTGACATCGGGTTTTTGGTTTTTGTTTATGCAAATATCGATGCAACATCATTCAGCAACGCTCG